>NW_026505831.1:0-47885 GCF_026875155.1 Cherax quadricarinatus
CTCCGTCGCGGGGGGGCCCCAGGGCTGCAGACCAGGGTCCTCTGCCAGCTAGAGGGCTCCATGGCCCGCAGACCAGGGTCCTCTGCCAGTAGATGGCCTCCAGGGGCTGCAGACCAGGTCCTCCGCCAGCTGGAGGGCCTCCAGTGGCTGCAGAACAGGGGCCTCTGCCAGCTGGGGGACCTCCAGTGGCGCAGAACAGGGTTTTTAAACCCCCCTGGAGGGCCTCCAGGGGCTGCAGACCAAAGTCCTCTGCCAGCTGGAGGACCTCCAGGGGCTGCAGACCAGGGTCCTCCGTCAGCTGGAGGGCCTCCAGGGGCTGCAGACCAGGGTCCTCTGGGCCCGCTGGGGGCCCTCCAGGGGCTGCAGACCAGGGTCCTCCGCCAGCTGTAGGACCTCCAGGGGCTGCAGAACAGGGTCCTCTGCCAGCTGGAGGGCCTCCTGGGGCTGCAGACCAGGGTCCTCCGCCAGCTGGAGGACCTCCAGTGGCTGCAGAACAGGGTCCTCTGCCAGCTGGAGGGCCTCCAGGGGTCAGACCCGGGGGCCTCCCCCATGGGGGCCCCAGGGGCTGCAACCAGGGGCCCCCGCCAGCTGAGGCCTCCGTGGCTGAGAACAGGGTCCTCCCCCCCGTGGAGGGGCCTCCATGGCTCAGAACAGGGGCCTCCACCACGGAGGGGCCCCCAGGGGGTGCAACCCAAAATCCTCTGCCATTGGAGGACCTCCAGGGGGTGCAACCCGGGTCCTCCGGCACTGGAGGGCCTCCAGGGGCTGCAACCAGGGTCCTCGCCAGCTGGAGGGCCTCCAGGGCGCAGACCAGGGTCCTCCCCCAGCTGTTTGGGGGCCTCCAGGGCTGCAACCAGGTCCTCCGCCATGGGGGACCTCCAGGGGCTGCGAAAAGGGTCCTCTGCCATGGAGGGCCTCCTGGGGCGCCAAACCAGGGTCCTCCGCCAGCTGGAGGCCCCCGTGGGTGCAGAACGGGTCCTCCGCCAGCTGGAGGGGCCCCCAGGGGGGCAGACCAGGGTTTTCCCCCACCGCTGGGTCCCCCAGGGGTGCAGACCAGGGGCCCCCCCCCAGCTGGAGGGCCCCCGGGGCTGCAGACCAGGGGCCTCCCCAGGAGGGCCTCCAGGAGCCAGAAAGGGTCCTCCACCAGTGGAGGGGCCCCCAGGGGGTGCGACCGGGTCCCCCCCGCCTGGTGGGTACTGTGAGGGCCCCGTATCAAGGCCCTCACTTTTTTTTTTACCCGGGCCTCACTACCTTAGTTCAGGGGGCCCCACGGGGACCTGTAGCCCAGGGCCTCACAGTACCTGTATCATGGCCTCACGTACCCGTAGGCCCGGGGGCCCCACGTACCTGTAGCTCAGGGGGCCCACTTTACCATAGCCAGGGGACCCACAGTACTTATACCCGGGCCCCCAGTATCTGCACCCCAAAGGGCCCCTCACGTACCTGTACCCCGGGCTCTCACAGTACCTTACCTAGGGCCTCACAGTACCATAGCCCCGGGGCCTCACAGTACCCGTAGTCCCGGGCCCCACAGTTCCTGTAGCCCCTGCCCTACATACTCGTAGCCCAGGGGGCCCCACAGTACGTGTAGCCCGGGGCCCGCGTACCTTTAACACAGGGGACTACATTCCTTTAGCAAGGGGCCTCACAACCTGTAGTCCTTTGTCTCATTGTACCTGTACCCAGGGACTCAGTACCTGTAGCCCTTTTCCTCCCAAAACCTGTAGGCAAGGGGCCTCACAGTACCTGTTAGCAACAGTGCCTCACAGTACCTGTAAGCACAGGGGCCACACAGTACCTTTCGAGAAGGGCTTCAAGACCTGTAGCCAGGGGCCCACAGTACCTGCAGCCGAGGGCCCTCCAGTATCCTATCGCACAGGAGCCTCACAGTACCTGTAGCACAGGATGCCCAGAACCTTAACCCAAGGGTCCTCACGGTATCTTCTGTAGGCACATAAGCCTCACAGTACCTGTAGCTTCAGGTGATCCTCAGAACCTTTAAACCCAGGGTCCTCACGGTATCGATCACAGGAGCCTCACAGTACCTGTAGTTTCAGGATCTCAGAACTTTTAACCCCAGGTTCCTCACGGCATCTGTAGCTCAGGGGCCTCACAGTACCTTAAGCCCAGGGCCTCACAGTACCGGTAGCCCAGGGGTCTCACAGTACCGTGTAGCCCAGGGGCTTCACAGTACCTTTAGCCCAGGGTTCTCACAGTACCCGTAGTCCATGGTCCTCACAGTACCTGAAATGCTCAGAATCCTCAGAACCTGTAACCCAGGGTCCTACATGGTAATCTTGACTCAGTGCTCACAGTACTGTATCCCAGGGGCCTCAACAGTACGCTGTAGCCCATGCTTCACAGTACCTGTAGCCCCAGGAGCCTCACAAACCTGTAGCCAAGGGGCCTCACAGTACCTGTGGCCCAGGGGCCTCACAGTACCTGTAGCCCAGGGGCCTCACAGTACTATATCACCGAGCATCACAGTACCTGTAGCCAAGGGTCTACAAAATCGTAATTCCGGGTCTGGGTGTGGTGTGATCACTGTGTTAATGCAGAGCAGTGTATGAGATGGGCCATCTGTCCTGTAATTGAATGGATAAAGAGCAAACGACGACTGCTTCGTTTTGTTTGGTATATGTAGGACCATCAATAACACACACACACACACAAAAAAAACCACACACATCACACACACACACACGACAAACACACACACACACCACACACACACACACACACACAACACACACATATCACTCACTACATAAACACGCAACACAACGCATTGAGCGCACGACACATATACAGCAGGTCTAATATCTAATCAACATGTGCCTAGACAAAGTGTAACTATCATCGTGGCAGGTGAAAAGAAGAGGTCAGTTTTTTTTTTTATGGGCTCCAGAGAAGTTGAAGGGTAAACTTATTGAATGCAGAAAACAGGGGGAGAGGTAAAATTGATTGAAAAGTTCATGAAAGCAGATAGGAGAGGACGACATGAACCTGAGTGACAATTTTTCTGAGTATCGGGTTGTTTGTTCAAGGGGAAGGACAAAAAGGAAAATCAGCTCAGAACAGGATCCTGCAAGATAAAGCACGACTAAGGGTCATAACCGAAGTACCAGTACAAGTGCCAGTACCGAAGTACCATGACAAGAAAACAAGAAGAAAGGCAAAACTGAAAAGAGAAGAGTACAAGACGCAAGGAGAAATGAGAAGCAAAATGGAGTGACGGGTAGAACCTAGACTCAATAAGGAAGAGTAGATACAACCTCCCTCAGAACCACCACACAGAAGGACCTCAACCACACACCCAATAATAACCAATCTAATATCCAAACCCTAACAAAGCCCACAACACTGTACCCTCTCCTCCACTCCTCATCATAAACTCCATCCCCATAACAACCCTCCATATTTTTCCCCGCAAGGTCTCCCACTCCATCCAACCCCAACAATCTCCCCAGACCACAAGTTTTAAAAAAGAAGTTAAAGTTTGGTATACTAATGCGGAAGGAATAAAAAAATAAATGTGAGGAGTAGCAATAGAAAAAATCAAGATGCCCCCCAGACATCACAAAGTCACAGAAACGAAACCTCTGACCAGGATGATAACAGATGCAATCTTCCTACCACCCGATATTAGATCCATGAGAAAGATAAAGTGAGCAGAGTGAAGGAGGAGTTGCACTGCCTCATACAAACCGATGAAGATTTGTGAGGAAATGGAAGGAATGGACGAAATTAGCGAAAGGACAATCAAAGTAGGTACAATTCTGTCTCGGGGGGGGACATAAGGTTAGTTATTGCTGTATGTATAACCTTCACCGTAACTACAGATGCCAAGAGAAGAATATGAAAGAGAGCACCAGAGCAATGGTGGACACAACCTAGATGAGGTGGCCATAAGAGCTCACATGGGTAGAGCAAAGTTACTAGTTATAGGTGTTTGAATCACAAGGAAGATTGATTGGGAAAGCCTGGAACCACATTTGAGGGGGTCCCGAAACATGGAGAGCCACGATTATAGATGTGTACTGGACAACCTCATGTATCAACAGGTTATAACACTACCAGAGAAGTTGGAGGATGAATTCAGCAAGGGCTGGACCTCGTACTCAGACAGTTGAGGACATCACATAGAACAAGGCACCCTTGGAGCTAGTGATCACGTGGTTTTCACTCTGAATCCATATAGTTTACAAGTGGAGAGTGAACAGGAGTAGGATGGAAAAACCCCAAACTACAAAAGGTGGACTACACAGGTATGAGGAACTTCCTGCAGGAGGTTCAGTGGGAAAGAGATTTGGTAGGAAAGTCAGTAATGAAAACGAAGCTCCAATTCTTGGATGAAGAACCCCTCCAGTAGCATCGAGTAACTTCCTGAGAGGGGAATGCTAGCATCTAACTGTTCACCACACTTAATTTCCTCCAGTGCCACAAATTCGTTTAGGGTGAATATCAGATAAAATCTATGCGGTTCGTCCTGCCCCTCTCACTTGGTTCACATCGTTCTGTGGTGTTTTGTAAGAGTTTCAACGATTCTGCTCCCAGTGTGGTACCCCATTTTCCAGTGTTATAAAGCATCTAAATATCAGATAGTTTTGGAATCGTTCCCTGTGGTTTACAATTACCATTTTTACAGCGGAACCTAAGTGATTGTGCTGGACGTCGAATAAACTGGAGTAGAACAGTTTTGTTCAGAATGAAGTTTACCCCCCCCCGGTCTTTGAACGTTTTTCTCAGGAGTTCGAACATGCGACTTGTTTACAATTCCCAGCTGTAAAAAAAAACTACAGGAAAGTCCCTGTTTCCAACGTACTTTGATAGTACCACTGACACAGACCTAAATCTTCAGTGACTTTTCGGAAGTCAGTTGAACATCCTACATGTATGAACTGAAATTAAAGCCTGGGAAATATTGTTTCAGACAACGATCTTTTTGCGGTTCGAACACTGGAGTTCCACTGTATTACTGTTAATATTATTGTTATTTTTTTTTTTTTGCCTTCGTCCATTGTTGGTGATTTGGGTTTGATTAATATAATGGAGATGGGAGTAATTGCATGACTACTCTGCCTGGGGTTTTAAGTAGAAATGGCTGCCAGCTGTCCGTGTCACTGATGCCCACATTATAACTGTCCCAAGACCGCAGGGATGTTAGGAAGTATTTCTTCAGCCACTGAGTAGTCAGGAAGTGGAATAGTCTGGAAGCGGATGTAGTGGAGGCAGATCCATACATAGCTTTAATCAGAGGTATTATAAAGCACACGTTCAAGGAGATGACCTAGTAGCTATCAGCTGAAGAGGCGGGGTCCTGAGCAAGGACTCTCGACCCCTGCAACCTCAACTAGTGATACAAATAGGTGAGTACACACACTCACACACCCACACACACACTACACACACACACACACACACACACACACATCACTCACGCAACGCAACACACCACACACAACACAACACACAGACACACACACACCACACGCACTCACACACACACACACACACACTACACGCACACAACAACGCACACACACACACACCCACCACACACCAAACACACACATTGCACACCATTGTATCAAAGGACGCACACACACACACACACACACACTACAGCACACACACACCCACACACACACACACACGCACACCACACACACGCCACTACACACAACAACACACACACACACACACACAATACACACACACACCACAACACAACGCTTTATTCATTTTGCCAAACATCTCATTAGCATTACCCAGCTGAGAACTTCCTGCACTGACAAAAACACACCGCCGCCACTCGGAGATCCTCGTTGTCCCATTATCATATTGTACCATGATCTTACTGTACCAGTGATCCATACAGTACCTGTGATCTTACTTGTACCAGTACCAATTGATCTTACTGTACCAGTGATCATAACTGTACCAGAGATCTTACTGTACCAGTGATCTTACTGTACCATTGATCTTATACTGTACCATTGACTTACTGTAAGCCAGTGATCAACTGTAATAGCCAGTCCCACTTACTGTACCAGTGATCTTACAGTACCAGTGATCTTACAGAACCAGTTACATATGGTAACCATCATCTTACTGTAAAGCCAGTGATCAAACTGTACCAGTCATCTTACTTACCAGTGATCGATACTGTACCATGATCTACTGGTACTCATTGAATCAATACTGTACCAGTGCTCAATACTGTACCAGTGATCATACTGTAACCCGTGATCAAGCTGTACCAGTGAGTCATACTGTACCAGTGATCATACTGTACCAGTGATCAAACTGTTTACCATTGGATCATACTGAGTACAGTGATCCTACTGTAGAAACTGATCATACTGTAACAGTGATCTACTGGTACCAGTGATCATACTGTACCATTATCATACTGTAACCAGTCATCTACGTATACAGTCATCTTACGGCAACCAGTGATCTTACTGACCATTTGATCTTTGCTGTAACAGTGATCTTACTGTACCAGTGATCTACAGTACTTGTGATTCTTACTGTAACCATTAAATCTTACTATTCCAGTGATCTAACAAACCAGTCACTTACTGTACCATGATCATACTGCACCAGTGATCTACTTGTACCATTGATCTTTCTGAACCATTGATCTTACTGTACCAGTGATCTTACTGACTAGTGATCTCCTGTACATTGATCTATTACTGAACCATGATCATGACGTTACCAGTCATCTTACTGTACCAGTGATCTTAAGAACCAATGATCTTACTGTACCATTGATTTACTGTACCATGATCTACTGAACCAGTGATTTTACAGTCCCATTAACAGAACTGTAACCATGATCATACTGTACCAGTATTCTTACAATACCCAGTGATCTTACTGTACCAGTGATCTACTGTACCAGTGATCTACTGTACCAGTCTCTTACTGTGACCAGTGACATAACTGTACCATGATCATACTGTACCAGTGATCTTACTGTACCAGAGAATCATAACTGTACCAGTGATCAATACTGTACCATGTGATCATACTGTACCAGGTGAACATACTGTATCAGTGATCATACTGTACCAGTGATCAAACTGTACCATGATCATACAGGTATCAGTGACCTTACTGTTAGAAAGTGATCATAAACTGTAACCATTGATCATACAGTACCAGTGACATACTGTAAACCAGTGAACATACTGTACCAGTCATCTAACAGTACCAGTCCTCTAACTGCACCAGTTGATCTTACTGTACCAGTGATCTTCTGTACCCGTGAACTTACTGTACCAGTGATCTTACTGTACTTGAGATCTTACTGTACCATTGATCTTACTATTCCAGGTGATCATAACTGTAGCCATCATCTTACTGTACCCATGATCATACTGCACCAGTGATCTTACTGTACCAGTGATCTTTCCGTACCATGTCATACTGTATCCAGTGATCTTACTGTACTAGTGATCTTATCTGTACCAGTGATCATTACTGTACCAGTGATCATACTGTACCAGTCACTTACTGTACCAGTGACATAATGTACCAATGGATCTTGACCTGGTACCAAGTGATTTTACTGTACCAGTGATCTTACTGTAGCTCATGATTTTACTGTACAAGTTGATCATACTGTACCAAGTGATCATAACTGTTTTTTTTTTTAAAAAAAAAAAAAAAACAGTGATCTAACATATCAGTGATCTTACTGTACCATGTGATCTTACTGTACCAGAGATCATACTGAAACCAGTGATCTTACTGTACCCATAGACTTACTGTATCCAGTGATCTTACTGTACCATCATCTACTGTACCAGTGATCATACTGATTCCAGTCCATCTTACTATACCAATGATCATACCTGTACCAGATGAACTTATCGTGTACAGTGATCCTTACTGGTAACCATGACCTAATTGTACCAGTGATACTTACGTACCAGTCTCCATCTACTGACCAGTGAATCATACGGTACAGTGATCTTATTGTCACAATGATCTTACAGAACCAGTGGATCATACTGTCCATGAGCTTATTGTACTCATTGATCAACTGTACCAGTGAATCTTACGTGGTACCAAGATCTTACGTACCATGATCATTTACTGTACCAAGATCTTACTGTACCAGTGTAACTTAATGTAACAAGATCTTATCAGTACCAGTGATTCTTACTGTACTATGATCTACTGTACCAGTGATCTTACTGTACCAGTGATCCATACTGACATCATCTTATTAACTGTACCAGTGACTTAATGTACCAATGGATCTTTACTGTACATGCTTTACTGTACCAGTGATCATTAACTGTAGCCAGTGATCATACTGTACCAGTGATCTTACTATACCAGTGAACTTATACTGTACCCGTTGATCTTACTGTACCAGTGATCATACTATACCAGTGATCATACTTTACCAGTGATCTTACTGTACCAGTGATCTTACTTGTACCTAGTGAACTTATTGTACCAGTGATCTTACTGTACCATCACTTACTGTACCAGTGATCATACTGTACCAGTGATCTTATTTTACCATTTGATCTTACTGTAGCCATGGATCATACTGTACAGAGATCATACTGTAAGCCAGTGATCCCTAACTGTACCAGTGAACATACTGTACAGTGATCATACTGTACCAGTGAGCCATACTTGTACCAGTGATCATACTGTACCAGTGATCTACAGTACCATTGATCTTACTGTATCAGAGATCTTACTGTACCCAGTGATATACAGTAGCCAGTCATCTTGACAGTAACCCTGAAACTTAACGATACCAGTTGATCTTATCTGTTACCATTGATCTTACTGTACTTTGTGACCTTATACTGTACCATTGATCTTACTATTCCAGTGATCTTACTGTACCAGTCATCTTACTGTACCAGTGATCATACTGCACCAGTGATCTTACTGTACCAGTGATCTTTCTGTACCAGTGATCTAACTGTAACCAGTGATCTTACTGTACATAGTGATCATTACTGTACCAGTGATCTTACTGTAACGCAGTGATCATACTGTACCAGTCATCTTACTGTACCAGTGATCTTAATGTACCAATGATCTTACTGTACCAGTGATTTTACTGTACCAGTGATCTTACTGTACCAGTGATATTACTGTGGACCAGTGATCAAACTTACGCAGTGGACATACTGGTACCATGAATCTTACTAAACCAGTGATCTTACTGAACCAGTTGAAATCTTACTGTACCACATTGATCACACTGTAACCATACATCTTACAGAGTACCAGTGGACATACGCAACCAGAGATCTTACTGTCGCATGATCATACTGTACCAAGATCTTACTGTACCATTGATCATACAGTACCATGATTCATACGAAACCAGTGATCATGAACTGTACCATTATCATAGCCTAACAAGTGATCAATACATGTACCGTGACAAACTGGTAACGCAGTTGAACTGCGCTACTGAAGGCCAGTGAATCTTACTGTAGAAGTAATCATACTGTACCAGTGATCATACAGTACCAGTGATCATACTGTACCAGTGGATCATACTGTACCAGTCATCTTACTGTAACCAGTCATCTACTGCCAAACCAGTGATCTTACTAGTACATTGGATCATTCTGTACCAGTGATCTTACTGTAACCCAGTTATGTACTGTACTTGTGATCTTACTGTACCATTGATCTTACTATTCCAGTGATCTTACTGTACCAGTCATCTTACTGTACCAGTGATCATACTGCACCAGTGATCTTACTGTACCAGTGATCTTTCTGTACCAGTGATCTTACTGTACCAGTGACTTACTGTACTATTGAACTTACTGTACCATTGATCTTAACAGTACCAGTGTATCATACTGTAGCCGAGTCATCTTACTGTACCAGTGATCTTAATGTACCAATGATCTTACTGTAACCAGTTGGATATTACTGATACCAAGATCTTACTGTACCAGTGATTTTTACTGTACCATTAATCATACTGTGTACCAGTGATCATACTTGTACCATTGATCTTACTATACCAGTGATCTTACTGTACCAGTGATTCTTACTGTACCAGTGATCATACTGTACCATTGATCCTTAACTGTACCAGTGACTTATACTGTAACCAGTGATTCTATACTGTACCAGTCCATCTTACTGTACCAGTGAAATAAACAGGTTCCAGTCCCATCTTACGATACCAATGATTCATACTGTACCAGTGATCTTACTGTAACCAGTGATCTTACTGTACAGTGAACTTATTTGCACCGATGATCTTACTGTACCAGTCATCTTACTGTACCAGTGATCAACTGAACCAGTGATCTTATTGTATCATGATCTTTACTGTACCAGTGATCATAACTGTACCAGTGATCATAAGACTGTTACCAGTGAGCCTATTGTACCAGTGATCATACGTACAGTGATCTTACCAGTACCAGTATCTTACTGTACCAGTGAACAAACTGTAACCAGTGATCTTACTGTACCAGTGATCTAATGTACAAAAGCTTATCTGTACCATGATCTTACTTGTACTAGTGATCTTACAGTACCATTGATCTTACTGTACCAATGATCATACTGTACCAGTCTCTGTACTGTACCAGTGATCTTAATGTACCATTGATCTTACTCTGTACAGTGATTTTACTTACCAGTGAGAGCTTACAAGTAACCATTGATTTAACTGTACCAAGTGAACATACTTACCCATGATCATACGTGTACCAGTTGATCATACAAACCAGTGATCTACCGTACCAGGATCTAACTGTTACCGAGTGATCATACTGTATACCAGTGATCATAACAACTGTACCAGTGATCTCCAGTACCAGAGATCTTACTGTACCATTGATCTTAATTACCATGAACTAACTGTACCAGTCATCGTTATTGTACCATGATCATACTGTACCAGTGATCTTATTACCAGTGATCTTACTGTACCAGTGATCCTACTGTACCAGTGATCAAACAGTACCAGTGTCTTAGTAACCAGTGATCATACGTACCAGTGATCATACTGTTACCAGTGATCTCTTACTGTACCAGTGATCATACTGTACCAGTGATCTTACAGTACCAGTGAACTTACTGTAATCAGTGATCTTACTGTACAGAGATCTACTGTACCATTCATCTTAAGCTGACCATGAACTTACTGTACCAGAGACTTACTGTACCAGAGATCTTACTGTCATGGTGATCCTAACTGTACCATGATCTTACTATTCCAGTGATCTTAACTGTAACCCATCATCATACTGTACCAGTGATCATACGGGCACCAGTGGATCTTACTGGACCAGTGATCTTTCTGTACCAGTGATCTTACTGTACCGTTGATCTACTGTACTAGTGATCTTACTGTACCAGTGTCTTACTGTACCAGTGGATCATAATTACCAGTCATCTACAGTACCAGTGGAACTAATGTACCAATGATCTTACGGTACCATGATTTAACTGTACCAGCGATCATACAGTACCAGTTGATTTTACTGTACCAGTGATCATACTGTACCAGTGATCATACTGTACCAGTGAATCTTACTATCCAGTGATCTTCTGTACCGTGATTTCATACAGTAACCAGTGATCAAACTGTACCAGTCATCTACTGTACCAGTTATCCATCCTGAGTAGCCAGTGATCTTACTTGAACCAGTGATCATACTGTAACCAGTGATCATCAGACCAGTGATCTTAACTGTACCAGTTGATCAACGTACCAGTGACATACAGTACCATGATCATACCATACCAGTGATCATACTATACCAGTGATCATACTGTACCAGTGATCAAACGATGACCATTGATCTTGACTGTAGAAGTTGATCATACTGTACCAGTGAATCATACTGTAACCAGTGAACATACTGTACCCGTGATCATACATGTAACCAGTCATCTTACTGTACCAGTCCATCAAACTGCAACCAGTAGGATCTTACTGTACACATGAGTCTTACAGTACCCAGTGATCTTACTTTACCATTGATCTTACTGTACTTGTGATCATAACTGTACCATTGATCTTACTATTCCATTGATCTTACTGTACCAGTCATCTTACTGTACCAGTGATCATACTGCACCAGTGATCATACTGTACCAGTGATCTTTCTGTACCAGTGATCTTACTGTACCAGTGATCTTACAGTAGATCAGTGATCTTACTGTACCAGTGATCTTACTGTACCTGTGATCATAACTGACTGGTACCAGTCATCTTACTGTAGCCAGAGAACTAATGTACTCAATTTATCTTACTGTACTCAGTGATTTTACTGTACCATGATCTTACTGTACATTGAGTTTACTGAACCAAGTTTTTTGGAATTCCCCCAATACGTAACCAGTGATCATACTGTTCCCAGTGATCAAACTATACCAGTGACTTCTTACTGTACCAGTTGATCTTACTGTACCAGTGATCATACAGTTACCAGTGTACTTACTGTAACCAGTGATCTTACTGCACCAGTGATCATACTGTCCCATTCATCTTTACTGTACCATGATCAATCCTGTGTGCCATTCATCTTACTATACCAATGAACATACTGGTACCAAGTGATCTTACTGTACCAGTCATCCATACTGTACCAGTGAACTATTGGTACCAGCGATCTTACTTGTACCAGTCATCTAACAGTTCCAGTGATCATACTGTACCAGTGATCTTATTGTAATCAGTGATCTTACGGTACCACCAGTGATCATACTGTAACCAGTGACAAACTGTACCAGTGAGCTATTGTACCAGTGACATCTGTAGCCAAGAGATCATACTGGTACCAGTGATCTTACGTACCATGTATCATCTGTACCATTGATCATAACTGTACTCAGTGATTAATGTACCAATTATCTTACAGTAGCCCAGTGATTCTTATGTACAAGTAGATCTTACTGTACCAGTGGGATCTTACTGTATCAGTGATCATACTTGTATACCATTCATCTAACTGTACCAGTGATCTTATGTACCAATTATGCTTACTGTACCAGTGAGTTTTTACTGTACCAGTGATCTACTGAACCTATGAATTATCTGTACCAGTGATCATACTAGTACCAGTGATCTACTGTACCAGTGATCTTACTATAACCAGTGATCTACTGTACGCAGTGAACTTACTGTACCAGTGATCTACATGTACCAGTGATCATACAGTACCAGTGTATCTTACTGTACCAGTGATCTTACTGTAACCAGTGAACTTATGTACGCAGTGAACTTACTGACCAGTCATCTTACTGTACCAGTGATCATACTGAACATTGATCTTAATTGTACCATTGACTTACTGTACCATGAATCATAACTGTACCATGATCATACTGTACCATAGAACTTACAGTATCTCGTTATTGATCATACTGTACCATTGATCATAATGCTGGTGACGCAGGTTGATCTTACCTGTCCCAGTGATCATACTGTCCAGTGATCTTACTGTACCATGATCCTTACAGTATCAGTGGGATCTTACAGTACTCAGGGATCATAATGTACGGGGCGGGATCCTCAAACAGTAACCAGTGAACATACTTGTACCAGGATCTAACTGTTACCAAGATTAAACAGTACCAGTCATCCTTACCAGTACCAGTGATCAAACTGTAGCCAGTGATCTTACTGTGACCAGTGATCAAAATGTACCAGTGACTTACTGTACCATGAACATTACTGAGTAAAGCCAGTGATCATTACTTGTACCAGTGATCATACTTGTACCATGACATACAGTACCAGGTGATCATACTGAACCAGGATCATACAGAACCAGTGATCATACTGTACCGAGTTGGAACTTACTGTAGAAGTGATCATACTGTACCGTGATCATACTGTACCAGTGACATACTGTACCAGGTGATCATACAGTACCAGTCATCTTACTGTACCAGTCACCTTACTCTGCACCAAGTGAACTTTACTGTAACAGTGATCCATACTGTACTTGGAGATCTTACTGTACCATTGATCTTACTATATATACCAGTGATCTACTGTACTCAGTCCATCTTACTGTAACCAGTGATCATACTGCACCAGTGATCTTACTTGTAACCAGTGATCTTTTCTGTACCAGTGATCTTACTGTACCAGTGATCTTACTGTACTAGTGAACTTACTGTACCAGTGATCTTACTGGTACCAGTGGCATACTGTACCCGTCATCTTACTGTACCCAGTGATCTTAAATGTACCAATGATCATACTGTACCGATGATTTACTGTACCGTATTGATCTTACTGAACCAGTGATTTTACTGTACCGATGATCATACTGTACCATGATCATACTGAACCAGTGATCTTACTATACCAGTGAACTTACAGTACCAGTGATCTTACTGTAACCAGTGATCCATACAGTACCAGTGATCTTACTGTACCAGTGATCTTACGGTTACCAGTGATCTTAACTGTAACCAGTCATCTTACTGTACAGTGGTTCAAACTGAAACCCAGTGATCATACTGTACCAGTGATCCTTACTGTACGCATGATCATACTGTACCAGTGATCCATACTGTACCAGTGTCTTACTGTACCAGTGATCATACTGTACAGTGATCTTAACTGTACCAGTGATCTTATCTGTATCAGTGATCTACTGTACCAGTGATCATACTGTACCAGTCATCTTACTGTACCAGCGATCTTAACTGTACCAGTGAACTTAACTGTACCAGTGATCTTACTGTACTTGAGATCTTACTGTACCATTGATCTTACAATTTCCATGATCTTAACTGAACCATTCATCTTACTGTAACCAGTTGATCATACTGCACCAGTGACTTACTGTAACCATGATCTTTCTGTACCAGTGATCTTACTGTACCAGTGAACTTACTGTACTAGTGGATCTTACAGTACCAGTGATTTACTGTACCAGTGATCATAACTGTACCAGTCATCTTAACTGAACCTGATCTTAATTGTACATAAGATCTTACTGTACCAGTGATTTTTTAAACTGTACCATGATCTTACTGTACCATGGATTGTACTGTACCAGTGATCATACTGTAACCAGTGATCATACTTGTACCGTGGATCTTACTAACCAGTGATCTTACTGTACCATGATCTTAACTGGTAACCAGTGATCATACTGTACCAGTCATCTTACTGTAACCAGTGATCATACTGTACCATGATCTTACTGTACCCAGTGATTCAAACTGTAACCAGTGATCTAACTGTACCAGTGATCTTACTGTAACCCAGTGGATCATACTGTAACCAGTGATCATACTGTACCAGTGATCATACCTACCCAGTGATCATACTATACCAGTGATCATACTGTACCAGTGATCATACTGTACCAGTGATCTTACAGGTAGAAGGTGATCATACAGTACGCAGTGATCATACTGTACCAGTGATTCATACAGTACCAGTGATCATACTGTACCAGTCATCTCTTACTGTAGCCAGTCATCTTAACTGCACCCAAGTGATTCTTACTGTACCATGGATCTTTCAGTACCCAGTGATCTTACTGTTAGCCAGTGATCTTACTGTACTTTTGGAACTTAACTGTACCCATTGATCTTACTATTCAGTGATCTAAACTGTACCAGTCATCTTACTGTACCATGATCAATACTGCACCATTGATCTTAACTGTACCATTGATCTTTCTGCACCAGTGATCTTACTGTAACCAGTGATCTTACGACTAGTATCTACTGTACCAGTGATCTTAAACTGTAACCAGTGATCATACTGTACCAGTCATCTTACTGTACCAGTGATCTTAATGTACCAATGATCTTACTGTACCAGTGATTTTACTGTACCAGTGATCTTACTGTACCAGTGAAATTTTACTGTAAGCCATGATCATAGTGGGGTTACTGTACCAGTGATCATACTGTACCAGTGATCTTACTATACCAGTGATCTTACTGTACCAGTGATCTTACTGTACCAGTGATCATACTGTACCAGTGATCTTACTGTACCAGTGATCTTACTGTACCAGTGATCTTACTGTACCAGTCATCTTACTGTACCAGTGATCATACTGTTCCAGTCATCTTACTATACCAATGATCATACTGTACCAGTGATCTTACTGTACCAGTCATCTTACTGTACCAGTGAACTTATTGTACCAGTGATCTTAAGTACCAGTCCATCTTACTTTACCCAGTGATCATACTGTACCAGTGATCTATTGTATCAGTGATCTTACTGTCAGTGATCATAACTGTAACCAGTGATCATACAGAGCTGTTACCAGTGAGCTTAATTGTACATTGATTCATACTGTACCATGATCTTACTGTACCAGTGATCTTACTGTACCAGTGATCATACTGTACCAGTGATCTTACTGTACCAGTGATCTTAATGTACCAATGATCTTACTGTACCAGTGATCTTACTGTACTAGTGATCTTACTGTACCAGTGATCTTACTGTACCAGTGATCATACTGTACCAGTCATCTTACTGTACCAGTGATCTTAATGTACCAATGATCTTACTGTATCCAGTATTTACTGAACCAGTGATCTTACTGTACCAGTGATTTTACTGTACCAGTGATCATACTGTACCAGTGATCATACTGTACCAGTGATCTTACTATACCAGTGATCTTACTGTACCAGTGATCTTACTGTACCAGTGATCATACTGTACCAGTGATCATACTGTACCAGTGATCTTACTGTACCAGTGATCTTACTTAACCAGTGAACTTAATTGTACCAGTGATCCTTACTGTACCAGTCCCTCTTACTGTACCCGTGATCATACTGTAACCAGTGATCTTATTGTACAGTGATCTTACTGTACCAGTGATCATACTGTACCAGTGATCATACTGTACCAGTGATCTTACTGTACCAGTGATCATACTGTACCAGTGATCATACTGTACCAGTGATCTTACTGTACCAGTGATCATACTGTTACCAGTGATGCTTACTGTACATGACTTACTGTATCAGTGATCTTACTGTACCAGTGATCATACTGTAACAGTCATCTTACTGTACCATGGATCTTAACTGTACCAGTGATCTACTGTACCAGTGATTATACTGACCAGTCATCATACTGAAGCCAGTGATCATACTGTACCAGTTATCTTCCTGTACCAGTGATCATACTGTACCAGTGATCTTAACTGTACCACCAGTGATCTTACGTACCAGTGACTTACTGAACCAGTGATCATACTGTACCAGTGATCATACGTACCAGGATCAATACTGTACCTGTGAATCAACTGTACTCAGTGATCATACTGTACCAGTGAATCTTACTGTAGAATTGGATCATACTGTACCAGTGATCATACTTGTACCAGTGGATCATACTGTACCAGTGATCAATACTGTAACAGTCATCTTACTGCAGTCATCTTACATGCACCAGTGATCTTACTGAACCAGTGATCTTACTGTACTTGTGATCTTACTGTAACATTGATCTACTAATACCAGTGATCTTACTGTAGCCAGTCAACTTAACTGTAACCATGATCATACAGCACCAGTGGATCTTACTTTACCAGTGATCTTTCTGTACCAGTGATTCTACTGTACCAGTGATCTTACTGTACTAGTGATCTTACGTAACCAGTGATCTTAACTGTACCAGTGATCATACTGTACCAGTCATCGTTACTGTACCAGTGTATCTTAATGTACCAATGATCTACTGTACGCAACCACATCTCACAGTACTTTATAAACCCGGGCCCTCACAGTATCTGCACCAAGGTCCCCCTCACAGTACCTGTACCCAGGGCTCTCACAGTACCTGTACCCTAGGGCCTCACAGTACCTATAGCCCAGGGCCTCACAGTAAACTGTAGTCCAGGGCCCACACAGTTCCTGTAGCCCAGTGCCCTCACAGTACTCGTAAGCCCAGGGGCCTCACAGTAAACGTGTAGTCCAGGGGCCCGCAGTACCTTTAACACAGGGGACTCACGATTTCCTTTAAGCACAGTGGCCCTCACAGTACCTGTAGTCCATTTGTCTCATTGTACCTGTACCTAGGGACTCAGTACCTGTAGCCCTTGTCCTCCCAATACCTGTAGGCAAGGGGCCTCACAGTACCTGTTAGCAACAGTGCCTCACAGTACCTGTAAGCACAGGGGCCACACAGTACCTTTCGAGAAGGGCTTCAAGACCTGTAGCCAGGGGCCCACAGTACCTGCAGCCGAGGGCCCTCCAGTATCCTATCGCACAGGAGCCTCACAGTACCTGTAGCACAGGATGCCCAGAACCTTAACCCAAGGGTCCTCACGGTATCTTCTGTAGGCACATAAGCCTCACAGTACCTGTAGCTTCAGGTGATCCTCAGAACCTTTAAACCCAGGGTCCTCACGGTATCGATCACAGGAGCCTCACAGTACCTGTAGTTTCAGGATCTCAGAACTTTTAACCCCAGGTTCCTCACGGCATCTGTAGCTCAGGGGCCTCACAGTACCTTAAGCCCAGGGCCTCACAGTACCGGTAGCCCAGGGGTCTCACAGTACCGTGTAGCCCAGGGGCTTCACAGTACCTTTAGCCCAGGGTTCTCACAGTACCCGTAGTCCATGGTCCTCACAGTACCTGAAATGCTCAGAATCCTCAGAACCTGTAACCCAGGGTCCTACATGGTAATCTTGACTCAGTGCTCACAGTACTGTATCCCAGGGGCCTCAACAGTACGCTGTAGCCCATGCTTCACAGTACCTGTAGCCCCAGGAGCCTCACAAACCTGTAGCCAAGGGGCCTCACAGTACCTGTGGCCCAGGGGCCTCACAGTACCTGTAGCCCAGGGGCCTCACAGTACTATATCACCGAGCATCACAGTACCTGTAGCCAAGGGTCTACAAAATCGTAATTCCGGGTCTGGGTGTGGTGTGATCACTGTGTTAATGCAGAGCAGTGTATGAGATGGGCCATCTGTCCTGTAATTGAATGGATAAAGAGCAAACGACGACTGCTTCGTTTTGTTTGGTATATGTAGGACCATCAATAACACACACACACACACAAAAAAAACCACACACATCACACACACACACACGACAAACACACACACACACCACACACACACACACACACACAACACACACATATCACTCACTACATAAACACGCAACACAACGCATTGAGCGCACGACACATATACAGCAGGTCTAATATCTAATCAACATGTGCCTAGACAAAGTGTAACTATCATCGTGGCAGGTGAAAAGAAGAGGTCAGTTTTTTTTTTTATGGGCTCCAGAGAAGTTGAAGGGTAAACTTATTGAATGCAGAAAACAGGGGGAGAGGTAAAATTGATTGAAAAGTTCATGAAAGCAGATAGGAGAGGACGACATGAACCTGAGTGACAATTTTTCTGAGTATCGGGTTGTTTGTTCAAGGGGAAGGACAAAAAGGAAAATCAGCTCAGAACAGGATCCTGCAAGATAAAGCACGACTAAGGGTCATAACCGAAGTACCAGTACAAGTGCCAGTACCGAAGTACCATGACAAGAAAACAAGAAGAAAGGCAAAACTGAAAAGAGAAGAGTACAAGACGCAAGGAGAAATGAGAAGCAAAATGGAGTGACGGGTAGAACCTAGACTCAATAAGGAAGAGTAGATACAACCTCCCTCAGAACCACCACACAGAAGGACCTCAACCACACACCCAATAATAACCAATCTAATATCCAAACCCTAACAAAGCCCACAACACTGTACCCTCTCCTCCACTCCTCATCATAAACTCCATCCCCATAACAACCCTCCATATTTTTCCCCGCAAGGTCTCCCACTCCATCCAACCCCAACAATCTCCCCAGACCACAAGTTTTAAAAAAGAAGTTAAAGTTTGGTATACTAATGCGGAAGGAATAAAAAAATAAATGTGAGGAGTAGCAATAGAAAAAATCAAGATGCCCCCCAGACATCACAAAGTCACAGAAACGAAACCTCTGACCAGGATGATAACAGATGCAATCTTCCTACCACCCGATATTAGATCCATGAGAAAGATAAAGTGAGCAGAGTGAAGGAGGAGTTGCACTGCCTCATACAAACCGATGAAGATTTGTGAGGAAATGGAAGGAATGGACGAAATTAGCGAAAGGACAATCAAAGTAGGTACAATTCTGTCTCGGGGGGGGACATAAGGTTAGTTATTGCTGTATGTATAACCTTCACCGTAACTACAGATGCCAAGAGAAGAATATGAAAGAGAGCACCAGAGCAATGGTGGACACAACCTAGATGAGGTGGCCATAAGAGCTCACATGGGTAGAGCAAAGTTACTAGTTATAGGTGTTTGAATCACAAGGAAGATTGATTGGGAAAGCCTGGAACCACATTTGAGGGGGTCCCGAAACATGGAGAGCCACGATTATAGATGTGTACTGGACAACCTCATGTATCAACAGGTTATAACACTACCAGAGAAGTTGGAGGATGAATTCAGCAAGGGCTGGACCTCGTACTCAGACAGTTGAGGACATCACATAGAACAAGGCACCCTTGGAGCTAGTGATCACGTGGTTTTCACTCTGAATCCATATAGTTTACAAGTGGAGAGTGAACAGGAGTAGGATGGAAAAACCCCAAACTACAAAAGGTGGACTACACAGGTATGAGGAACTTCCTGCAGGAGGTTCAGTGGGAAAGAGATTTGGTAGGAAAGTCAGTAATGAAAACGAAGCTCCAATTCTTGGATGAAGAACCCCTCCAGTAGCATCGAGTAACTTCCTGAGAGGGGAATGCTAGCATCTAACTGTTCACTCACACTTAATTTCCTCCAGGCCACAAATTCTGTTTAGGGTGAATATCAGATAAAATCTATGCGGTTCGTCCTGCCCCTCTCACTTGGTTCACATCGTTCTGTGGTGTTTTGTAAGAGTTTCAACGATTCTGCTCCCAGTGTGGTACCCCATTTTCCAGTGTTATAAAGCATCTAAATATCAGATAGTTTTGGAATCGTTCCCTGTGGTTTACAATTACCATTTTTACAGCGGAACCTAAGTGATTGTGCTGGACGTCGAATAAACTGGAGTAGAACAGTTTTGTTCAGAATGAAGTTTACCCCCCCCCGGTCTTTGAACGTTTTTCTCAGGAGTTCGAACATGCGACTTGTTTACAATTCCCAGCTGTAAAAAAAAACTACAGGAAAGTCCCTGTTTCCAACGTACTTTGATAGTACCACTGACACAGACCTAAATCTTCAGTGACTTTTCGGAAGTCAGTTGAACATCCTACATGTATGAACTGAAATTAAAGCCTGTGAAATTTTGTTTCAGACCACGATCTTTTTGCGGTTCGAACACTGGAGTTCCCACTGTATTACGTTTATATTATTGTTATTTTTTTTTTTTTGCCTTCGTCCATTGTTGGTGATTTGGGTTTGATTAATATAATGGAGATGGGAGTAATTGCATGACTACTCTGCCTGGGGTTTTAAGTAGAAATGGCTGCCAGCTGTCCGTGTCACTGATGCCCACATTATAACTGTCCCAAGACCGCAGGGATGTTAGGAAGTATTTCTTCAGCCACTGAGTAGTCAGGAAGTGGAATAGTCTGGAAGCGGATGTAGTGGAGGCAGATCCATACATAGCTTTAATCAGAGGTATTATAAAGCACACGTTCAAGGAGATGACCTAGTAGCTATCAGCTGAAGAGGCGGGGTCCTGAGCAAGGACTCTCGACCCCTGCAACCTCAACTAGTGATACAAATAGGTGAGTACACACACTCACACACCCACACACACACTACACACACACACACACACACACACACACATCACTCACGCAACGCAACACACCACACACAACACAACACACAGACACACACACACCACACGCACTCACACACACACACACACACACTACACGCACACAACAACGCACACACACACACACCCACCACACACCAAACACACACATTGCACACCATTGTATCAAAGGACGCACACACACACACACACACACACTACAGCACACACACACCCACACACACACACACACGCACACCACACACACGCCACTACACACAACAACACACACACACACACACACAATACACACACACACCACAACACAACGCTTTATTCATTTTGCCAAACATCTCATTAGCATTACCCAGCTGAGAACTTCCTGCACTGACAAAAACACACCGCCGCCACTCGGAGATCCTCGTTGTCCCATTATCATATTGTACCATGATCTTACTGTACCAGTGATCCATACAGTACCTGTGATCTTACTTGTACCAGTACCAATTGATCTTACTGTACCAGTGATCATAACTGTACCAGAGATCTTACTGTACCAGTGATCTTACTGTACCATTGATCTTATACTGTACCATTGACTTACTGTAAGCCAGTGATCAACTGTAATAGCCAGTCCCACTTACTGTACCAGTGATCTTACAGTACCAGTGATCTTACAGAACCAGTTACATATGGTAACCATCATCTTACTGTAAAGCCAGTGATCAAACTGTACCAGTCATCTTACTTACCAGTGATCGATACTGTACCATGATCTACTGGTACTCATTGAATCAATACTGTACCAGTGCTCAATACTGTACCAGTGATCATACTGTAACCCGTGATCAAGCTGTACCAGTGAGTCATACTGTACCAGTGATCATACTGTACCAGTGATCAAACTGTTTACCATTGGATCATACTGAGTACAGTGATCCTACTGTAGAAACTGATCATACTGTAACAGTGATCTACTGGTACCAGTGATCATACTGTACCATTATCATACTGTAACCAGTCATCTACGTATACAGTCATCTTACGGCAACCAGTGATCTTACTGACCATTTGATCTTTGCTGTAACAGTGATCTTACTGTACCAGTGATCTACAGTACTTGTGATTCTTACTGTAACCATTAAATCTTACTATTCCAGTGATCTAACAAACCAGTCACTTACTGTACCATGATCATACTGCACCAGTGATCTACTTGTACCATTGATCTTTCTGAACCATTGATCTTACTGTACCAGTGATCTTACTGACTAGTGATCTCCTGTACATTGATCTATTACTGAACCATGATCATGACGTTACCAGTCATCTTACTGTACCAGTGATCTTAAGAACCAATGATCTTACTGTACCATTGATTTACTGTACCATGATCTACTGAACCAGTGATTTTACAGTCCCATTAACAGAACTGTAACCATGATCATACTGTACCAGTATTCTTACAATACCCAGTGATCTTACTGTACCAGTGATCTACTGTACCAGTGATCTACTGTACCAGTCTCTTACTGTGACCAGTGACATAACTGTACCATGATCATACTGTACCAGTGATCTTACTGTACCAGAGAATCATAACTGTACCAGTGATCAATACTGTACCATGTGATCATACTGTACCAGGTGAACATACTGTATCAGTGATCATACTGTACCAGTGATCAAACTGTACCATGATCATACAGGTATCAGTGACCTTACTGTTAGAAAGTGATCATAAACTGTAACCATTGATCATACAGTACCAGTGACATACTGTAAACCAGTGAACATACTGTACCAGTCATCTAACAGTACCAGTCCTCTAACTGCACCAGTTGATCTTACTGTACCAGTGATCTTCTGTACCCGTGAACTTACTGTACCAGTGATCTTACTGTACTTGAGATCTTACTGTACCATTGATCTTACTATTCCAGGTGATCATAACTGTAGCCATCATCTTACTGTACCCATGATCATACTGCACCAGTGATCTTACTGTACCAGTGATCTTTCCGTACCATGTCATACTGTATCCAGTGATCTTACTGTACTAGTGATCTTATCTGTACCAGTGATCATTACTGTACCAGTGATCATACTGTACCAGTCACTTACTGTACCAGTGACATAATGTACCAATGGATCTTGACCTGGTACCAAGTGATTTTACTGTACCAGTGATCTTACTGTAGCTCATGATTTTACTGTACAAGTTGATCATACTGTACCAAGTGATCATAACTGTTTTTTTTTTTAAAAAAAAAAAAAAAACAGTGATCTAACATATCAGTGATCTTACTGTACCATGTGATCTTACTGTACCAGAGATCATACTGAAACCAGTGATCTTACTGTACCCATAGACTTACTGTATCCAGTGATCTTACTGTACCATCATCTACTGTACCAGTGATCATACTGATTCCAGTCCATCTTACTATACCAATGATCATACCTGTACCAGATGAACTTATCGTGTACAGTGATCCTTACTGGTAACCATGACCTAATTGTACCAGTGATACTTACGTACCAGTCTCCATCTACTGACCAGTGAATCATACGGTACAGTGATCTTATTGTCACAATGATCTTACAGAACCAGTGGATCATACTGTCCATGAGCTTATTGTACTCATTGATCAACTGTACCAGTGAATCTTACGTGGTACCAAGATCTTACGTACCATGATCATTTACTGTACCAAGATCTTACTGTACCAGTGTAACTTAATGTAACAAGATCTTATCAGTACCAGTGATTCTTACTGTACTATGATCTACTGTACCAGTGATCTTACTGTACCAGTGATCCATACTGACATCATCTTATTAACTGTACCAGTGACTTAATGTACCAATGGATCTTTACTGTACATGCTTTACTGTACCAGTGATCATTAACTGTAGCCAGTGATCATACTGTACCAGTGATCTTACTATACCAGTGAACTTATACTGTACCCGTTGATCTTACTGTACCAGTGATCATACTATACCAGTGATCATACTGTACCAGTGATCTTACTGTACCAGTGATCTTACTTGTACCTAGTGAACTTATTGTACCAGTGATCTTACTGTACCATCACTTACTGTACCAGTGATCATACTGTACCAGTGATCTTATTTTACCATTTGATCTTACTGTAGCCATGGATCATACTGTACAGAGATCATACTGTAAGCCAGTGATCCCTAACTGTACCAGTGAACATACTGTACAGTGATCATACTGTACCAGTGAGCCATACTTGTACCAGTGATCATACTGTACCAGTGATCTACAGTACCATTGATCTTACTGTATCAGAGATCTTACTGTACCCAGTGATATACAGTAGCCAGTCATCTTGACAGTAACCCTGAAACTTAACGATACCAGTTGATCTTATCTGTTACCATTGATCTTACTGTACTTGTGATCTTACTGTACCATTGATCTTACTATTCCAGTGATCTTACTGTACCAGTCATCTTACTGTACCAGTGATCATACTGCACCAGTGATCTTACTGTACCAGTGATCTTTCTGTACCAGTGATCTTACTGTACCAGTGATCTTACTGTACTAGTGATCTTACTGTACCAGTGATCTTACTGTACCAGTGATCATACTGTACCAGTCATCTTACTGTACCAGTGATCTTAATGTACCAATGATCTTACTGTACCAGTGATTTTACTGTACCAGTGATCTTACTGTAGACCATTGATATTACTGTGGACCAGTGATCAAACTTACGCAGTGGACATACTGGTACCATGAATCTTACTAAACCAGTGATCTTACTGAACCAGTTGAAATCTTACTGTACCACATTGATCACACTGTAACCATACATCTTACAGAGTACCAGTGGACATACGCAACCAGAGATCTTACTGTCGCATGATCATACTGTACCAAGATCTTACTGTACCATTGATCATACAGTACCATGATTCATACGAAACCAGTGATCATGAACTGTACCATTATCATAGCCTAACAAGTGATCAATACATGTACCGTGACAAACTGGTAACGCAGTTGAACTGCGCTACTGAAGGCCAGTGAATCTTACTGTAGAAGTAATCATACTGTACCAGTGATCATACAGTACCAGTGATCATACTGTACCAGTGGATCATACTGTACCAGTCATCTTACTGTAACCAGTCATCTACTGCCAAACCAGTGATCTTACTAGTACATTGGATCATTCTGTACCAGTGATCTTACTGTAACCCAGTTATGTACTGTACTTGTGATCTTACTGTACCATTGATCTTACTATTCCATGATCTTACTGTACCAATTCATCTTACTGTACCAGTGATCATACGCACCAGTGAACTTACTGTACCAGTAGATCTTTCTGTACCAGTGATCTTACTGTACCAGTGACTTACTGTACTATTGAACTTACTGTACCATTGATCTTAACAGTACCAGTGTATCATACTGTAGCCGAGTCATCTTACTGTACCAGTGATCTTAATGTACCAATGATCTTACTGTAACCAGTTGGATATTACTGATACCAAGATCTTACTGTACCAGTGATTTTTACTGTACCATTAATCATACTGTGTACCAGTGATCATACTTGTACCATTGATCTTACTATACCAGTGATCTTACTGTACCAGTGATTCTTACTGTACCAGTGATCATACTGTACCATTGATCCTTAACTGTACCAGTGACTTATACTGTAACCAGTGATTCTATACTGTACCAGTCCATCTTACTGTACCAGTGAAATAAACAGGTTCCAGTCCCATCTTACGATACCAATGATTCATACTGTACCAGTGATCTTACTGTAACCAGTGATCTTACTGTACAGTGAACTTATTTGCACCGATGATCTTACTGTACCAGTCATCTTACTGTACCAGTGATCAACTGAACCAGTGATCTTATTGTATCATGATCTTTACTGTACCAGTGATCATAACTGTACCAGTGATCATAAGACTGTTACCAGTGAGCCTATTGTACCAGTGATCATACGTACAGTGATCTTACCAGTACCAGTATCTTACTGTACCAGTGAACAAACTGTAACCAGTGATCTTACTGTACCAGTGATCTAATGTACAAAAGCTTATCTGTACCATGATCTTACTTGTACTAGTGATCTTACAGTACCATTGATCTTACTGTACCAATGATCATACTGTACCAGTCTCTGTACTGTACCAGTGATCTTAATGTACCATTGATCTTACTCTGTACAGTGATTTTACTTACCAGTGAGAGCTTACAAGTAACCATTGATTTAACTGTACCAAGTGAACATACTTACCCATGATCATACGTGTACCAGTTGATCATACAAACCAGTGATCTACCGTACCAGGATCTAACTGTTACCGAGTGATCATACTGTATACCAGTGATCATAACAACTGTACCAGTGATCTCCAGTACCAGAGATCTTACTGTACCATTGATCTTAATTACCATGAACTAACTGTACCAGTCATCGTTATTGTACCATGATCATACTGTACCAGTGATCTTATTACCAGTGATCTTACTGTACCAGTGATCCTACTGTACCAGTGATCAAACAGTACCAGTGTCTTAGTAACCAGTGATCATACGTACCAGTGATCATACTGTTACCAGTGATCTCTTACTGTACCAGTGATCATACTGTACCAGTGATCTTACAGTACCAGTGAACTTACTGTAATCAGTGATCTTACTGTACAGAGATCTACTGTACCATTCATCTTAAGCTGACCATGAACTTACTGTACCAGAGACTTACTGTACCAGAGATCTTACTGTCATGGTGATCCTAACTGTACCATGATCTTACTATTCCAGTGATCTTAACTGTAACCCATCATCATACTGTACCAGTGATCATACGGGCACCAGTGGATCTTACTGGACCAGTGATCTTTCTGTACCAGTGATCTTACTGTACCGTTGATCTACTGTACTAGTGATCTTACTGTACCAGTGTCTTACTGTACCAGTGGATCATAATTACCAGTCATCTACAGTACCAGTGGAACTAATGTACCAATGATCTTACGGTACCATGATTTAACTGTACCAGCGATCATACAGTACCAGTTGATTTTACTGTACCAGTGATCATACTGTACCAGTGATCATACTGTACCAGTGAATCTTACTATCCAGTGATCTTCTGTACCGTGATTTCATACAGTAACCAGTGATCAAACTGTACCAGTCATCTACTGTACCAGTTATCCATCCTGAGTAGCCAGTGATCTTACTTGAACCAGTGATCATACTGTAACCAGTGATCATCAGACCAGTGATCTTAACTGTACCAGTTGATCAACGTACCAGTGACATACAGTACCATGATCATACCATACCAGTGATCATACTATACCAGTGATCATACTGTACCAGTGATCAAACGATGACCATTGATCTTGACTGTAGAAGTTGATCATACTGTACCAGTGAATCATACTGTAACCAGTGAACATACTGTACCCGTGATCATACATGTAACCAGTCATCTTACTGTACCAGTCCATCAAACTGCAACCAGTAGGATCTTACTGTACACATGAGTCTTACAGTACCCAGTGATCTTACTTTACCATTGATCTTACTGTACTTGTGATCATAACTGTACCATTGATCTTACTATTCCATTGATCTTACTGTACCATTGATCTTACTGTACCAGTGATCATACTGTACCAGTGACATACTGTACCATGATCTTACTGTACCAGTGATCTTACTGTACCAGTGATCTTACAGTAGATCAGTGATCTTACTGTACCAGTGATCTTACTGTACCTGTGATCATAACTGACTGGTACCAGTCATCTTACTGTAGCCAGAGAACTAATGTACTCAATTTATCTTACTGTACTCAGTGATTTTACTGTACCATGATCTTACTGTACATTGAGTTTACTGAACCAAGTTTTTTGGAATTCCCCCAATACGTAACCAGTGATCATACTGTTCCCAGTGATCAAACTATACCAGTGACTTCTTACTGTACCAGTTGATCTTACTGTACCAGTGATCATACAGTTACCAGTGTACTTACTGTAACCAGTGATCTTACTGCACCAGTGATCATACTGTCCCATTCATCTTTACTGTACCATGATCAATCCTGTGTGCCATTCATCTTACTATACCAATGAACATACTGGTACCAAGTGATCTTACTGTACCAGTCATCCATACTGTACCAGTGAACTATTGGTACCAGCGATCTTACTTGTACCAGTCATCTAACAGTTCCAGTGATCATACTGTACCAGTGATCTTATTGTAATCAGTGATCTTACGGTACCACCAGTGATCATACTGTAACCAGTGACAAACTGTACCAGTGAGCTATTGTACCAGTGACATCTGTAGCCAAGAGATCATACTGGTACCAGTGATCTTACGTACCATGTATCATCTGTACCATTGATCATAACTGTACTCAGTGATTAATGTACCAATTATCTTACAGTAGCCCAGTGATTCTTATGTACAAGTAGATCTTACTGTACCAGTGGGATCTTACTGTATCAGTGATCATACTTGTATACCATTCATCTAACTGTACCAGTGATCTTATGTACCAATTATGCTTACTGTACCAGTGAGTTTTTACTGTACCAGTGATCTACTGAACCTATGAATTATCTGTACCAGTGATCATACTAGTACCAGTGATCTACTGTACCAGTGATCTTACTATAACCAGTGATCTACTGTACGCAGTGAACTTACTGTACCAGTGATCTACATGTACCAGTGATCATACAGTACCAGTGTATCTTACTGTACCAGTGATCTTACTGTAACCAGTGAACTTATGTACGCAGTGAACTTACTGACCAGTCATCTTACTGTACCAGTGATCATACTGAACATTGATCTTAATTGTACCATTGACTTACTGTACCATGAATCATAACTGTACCATGATCATACTGTACCATAGAACTTACAGTATCTCGTTATTGATCATACTGTACCATTGATCATAATGCTGGTGACGCAGGTTGATCTTACCTGTCCCAGTGATCATACTGTCCAGTGATCTTACTGTACCATGATCCTTACAGTATCAGTGGGATCTTACAGTACTCAGGGATCATAATGTACGGGGCGGGATCCTCAAACAGTAACCAGTGAACATACTTGTACCAGGATCTAACTGTTACCAAGATTAAACAGTACCAGTCATCCTTACCAGTACCAGTGATCAAACTGTAGCCAGTGATCTTACTGTGACCAGTGATCAAAATGTACCAGTGACTTACTGTACCATGAACATTACTGAGTAAAGCCAGTGATCATTACTTGTACCAGTGATCATACTTGTACCATGACATACAGTACCAGGTGATCATACTGAACCAGGATCATACAGAACCAGTGATCATACTGTACCGAGTTGGAACTTACTGTAGAAGTGATCATACTGTACCGTGATCATACTGTACCAGTGACATACTGTACCAGGTGATCATACAGTACCAGTCATCTTACTGTACCAGTCACCTTACTCTGCACCAAGTGAACTTTACTGTAACAGTGATCCATACTGTACTTGGAGATCTTACTGTACCATTGATCTTACTATATATACCAGTGATCTACTGTACTCAGTCCATCTTACTGTAACCAGTGATCATACTGCACCAGTGATCTTACTTGTAACCAGTGATCTTTTCTGTACCAGTGATCTTACTGTACCAGTGATCTTACTGTACTAGTGAACTTACTGTACCAGTGATCTTACTGGTACCAGTGGCATACTGTACCCGTCATCTTACTGTACCCAGTGATCTTAAATGTACCAATGATCATACTGTACCGATGATTTACTGTACCGTATTGATCTTACTGAACCAGTGATTTTACTGTACCGATGATCATACTGTACCATGATCATACTGAACCAGTGATCTTACTATACCAGTGATCTTACTGTACCAGTGATCTTACTGTAACCAGTGATCCATACAGTACCAGTGATCTTACTGTACCAGTGATCTTACGGTTACCAGTGATCTTAACTGTAACCAGTCATCTTACTGTACAGTGGTTCAAACTGAAACCCAGTGATCATACTGTACCAGTGATCCTTACTGTACGCATGATCATACTGTACCAGTGATCCATACTGTACCAGTGTCTTACTGTACCAGTGATCATACTGTACAGTGATCTTACTGTACCAGTGATCTTACTGTACCAGTGATCTTACTGTACCAGTGATCATACTGTACCAGTCATCTTACTGTACCAGTGATCTTACTGTACCAGTGATCTTACTGTACCAGTGATCTTACTGTACTTGAGATCTTACTGTACCATTGATCTTACAATTTCCATGATCTTAACTGAACCATTCATCTTACTGTAACCAGTTGATCATACTGCACCAGTGACTTACTGTAACCATGATCTTTCTGTACCAGTGATCTTACTGTACCAGTGAACTTACTGTACTAGTGGATCTTACAGTACCAGTGATTTACTGTACCAGTGATCATAACTGTACCAGTCATCTTAACTGAACCTGATCTTAATTGTACATAAGATCTTACTGTACCAGTGATTTTTTAAACTGTACCATGATCTTACTGTACCATGGATTGTACTGTACCAGTGATCATACTGTAACCAGTGATCATACTTGTACCGTGGATCTTACTAACCAGTGATCTTACTGTACCATGATCTTAACTGGTAACCAGTGATCATACTGTACCAGTCATCTTACTGTAACCAGTGATCATACTGTACCATGATCTTACTGTACCCAGTGATTCAAACTGTAACCAGTGATCTAACTGTACCAGTGATCTTACTGTAACCCAGTGGATCATACTGTAACCAGTGATCATACTGTACCAGTGATCATACCTACCCAGTGATCATACTATACCAGTGATCATACTGTACCAGTGATCATACTGTACCAGTGATCTTACAGGTAGAAGGTGATCATACAGTACGCAGTGATCATACTGTACCAGTGATTCATACAGTACCAGTGATCATACTGTACCAGTCATCTCTTACTGTAGCCAGTCATCTTAACTGCACCCAAGTGATTCTTACTGTACCATGGATCTTTCAGTACCCAGTGATCTTACTGTTAGCCAGTGATCTTACTGTACTTTTGGAACTTAACTGTACCCATTGATCTTACTATTCAGTGATCTAAACTGTACCAGTCATCTTACTGTACCATGATCAATACTGCACCATTGATCTTAACTGTACCATTGATCTTTCTGCACCAGTGATCTTACTGTAACCAGTGATCTTACGACTAGTATCTACTGTACCAGTGATCTTAAACTGTAACCAGTGATCATACTGTAACCAGTCAATCTTACTGTACAGTGATCTTAATGTACCAAGAATCTTACTGTACCATTGATTTTACTGAACCAGTGATCTTACTGTACCCGTGAAATTTTACTGTAAGCCATGATCATAGTGGGGTTACTGTACCAGTGATCATACTGTACCAGTGATCTTACTATACCGAGTCCCCCTGCTCCCAAAAAAAACTACCGTCCCCCAAAATAAAACCGAAAAATTTTGCTACAAATTTATGTGGGAAACTATCACAGGTGCTTATTTGAGTTAAGAGGCTGGGTTGTGTGGCAGCATTTGGCACTCCAAGTTAGTGTCTGGCCAGGTGGTGCAGGACTACCGTGTCTTCAGGGGAAATATTCTCAGTATTCCCTGCTGGAATATCGTATCTTCAGGGTAATATTCTCAGTATTCCTTGCTGGAATTCGGTTTTCGGGGTAATATTCTCAGTATTCCTTGCTGGAATATCGTATCTTCAGGGAAATATCTCAGTATTCCTTGCTGAATATGTTTTTCGGTAATATTCTCAGTATTCTTGCTGAATTTCGAATCTTCGGGTAATTTTTCTCAGTATTCCTTGCTGGAATATCGTATCTTCAGGGTAATGTTCTCAGTATTCCTTGCTGGAATATCGTATCTTCAGGGTAATATTCTCAGTATTCCTTGCTGGAATATCGTATCTTCAGGGTAATGTTCTCAGTATTCCTTGCTGAATATCGTACTTCAGGTAATGTTCTCAGTATTCCTTGTGAATATCGTATCTTCAGGGAAATGTTCTCAGTATTCCTTGCGGGAAATATCGTACCCTTCAGGGTAATGTTCTCAGAAATTCCTTGCTAAATCGTATCTTCAGGTAATGTCTACAGTATCCTTGCTGGAATATCGTACTCTTTGGGTAAATTCTCATATTCCTGCTGGAATATCGTAATCAGCCCCCGGGTAATATTAAAGTCTTCGCTATCCTACTATTTTTCAAATTTATATTGGTTTGACAGAGTTAAACAGCTCCTAGCCTCTTGATGGTGTTAAATCTACAATCCTGGTTCTCTTGTTAAAATTAGACATGTTGATGGACTAAAACCCACATCGACTCAAGGTTGGGGGACTGTTTACCTCATTCTCCTCCTGTTCTCAATTTTAACCTTTGTATGGAACTAAATGAAGCCACTGTGGGCGAAACTTTTCCCCAATAAAGATACCCAAGAGTTGACATGTGTCTACTTTAACAAGTGTCGGTTCTTGAACCCATTCATCCCAATTCGGTTCCTGGGGTGTTAAGTAACGGGCAACAATATAAGCAGCAGATACAACGCCAACAGCAGCAGCAGCAACAACAACAGCAGCATCAGAAGCAGCAGTAACAGCAACAACAACAGCAGCATCAGAAGCAGCAGTAACAGCAACAACAACACAACAGAAGCAGCAGTAACAGCAACAACAACAACAACAGAAGCAGCAGTAACAGCAATAACAACAACAGAAGCAGCAGTAACAGCAACAACAACAACAACAGAAGCTACTGGAGCAATAAAAGAAGTAATAGAAATAACAGTGGCAACAGCACTGGTAGTGATGTATCAGACATCCGCATCCGCGGAAACACCGCATCCACATTTTACTGTAAACAGATATCCGCATGACCATCTACATCAACATCCGCGGGACATCCGCATCCACATTTTACTGTAAACAGATATCCGCATGACCATCTACATCAACATCCGCGGGACATCCGCATCCACATTTACTGTATACAGATATCCGCATGACCATCTACTTAACATTCCGCAGGACATCCGCATCCACATTTACGGGAAACGATATCCGCATGCCCATCTACATCAAACATCGCGGGACATCCGCCATCCACATTTAAACTGTAAACAGATACCGCATGCCCATCTACATAAAACATCCGCGGGACATCCCACAATTATCTCACATCTGCTCTTGAAAATAAAAAGACTCCCCCGGACAACATCCGCATCTGCGGATATCTAAATTTTGACCCCCGATTAACATCTCTAAACAGCAGCACAGAAAGGGACAACAAAAAACGAACAGCAGCAGTATCAGAAGCAAGACAGCAGCTACCGGAGCAACAAAAACAGTAATAGCAGAAATAACAGTAGCAACAGAAGCAGCAACTACAATAGAAAGTCTCAGCAGACGCAACAGCAACAACAGAATAATAAATAATAATAATAATAATAATAATAATAATAATTATATATTTACTACAAGTAGAGCATTTCCCCCAAATTAGGTCAGTTTTGTCCCAGGATGCGACCCGGGCCGCGGGGGCGTTGACCCCCGGAACTCTCTCCAGATAAACTCTAGATAAACACCAGTCCACTAACACCCAGGTACCTATTTTATACTGATGGGTGAACATGGACAGCAGGTCTATGGAACACGTCCTAATGTACCACCGTACCGGGGATTCGAACTCCGGACCTCAGCATGTGAGATGAGTGCGCTAGTGATACAGCTACGGGAGCAACAGAAGCAGCAACGGCATTGGTAGAAGCAGGAGCAACAACAACAGCAGCAAAAGCAGCAACAGGTACAGAATCATCAATAGGTACAGCAGCAACAGGTACAGCAGCAAAGGGCAAACATCAACAGTTACATAAGCATCAACATGGGAGCAGCAACAGCTGCAGCATCAACAGGTACAAGCATCAACAGAAAACAACCAACAGTGCAACACCAAGAGTAGCACCAACAGTTGCAACAGTAAGAATAACAGAATCTTTGAAAAAGGTGCAGCAGCAGCAACGAAGCACCAACAGATGCAGCAGCAACCCGAAGCATCAACAGGCAAGAGTATCAACAGAACTGCAACAGGTGCAACCCGGGAAAATAAGCAACAGGTGCAACAGCAAGAGTAGCAAAAGAAGCGCAACAGGTGCAACAGCAAGAGTAGCAACAGGGAAACTGCAAAGGTGCAACAGCAAGAGTAGCAACAGAAGCTCACAGGTGCAACAGCAAGAGTAGCAACAGAAGCTGCAAACAGGTGCAACAGCAAGAGTAGCAAAAAGAAGCTGCAACAGGTGCAACAGCAAGAAAGCAACAGTACTGCAACAGGTGCAGCAAACAGCAAACAGCAAACAAAGGCAGGCAAAATTATTTAATTATTTTCCCGTAAGGTATAATCAATACATGTTGAAGGAGACCCCTTTAAGAGACTATCAGTGTGGTGGGTAGATTGTGTGATAGTGGAGAGAGAGAGAGAGAGAGAGAGAGAGAGAGAGAGAGAGAGAGAGAGAGAGAGAAGAGAGAGAAGAGGAGAGGAGACCTTAATAATAATAACATTTTCTCTTCAGAACATTCGAATTCCTCCAGCAGATCATAAATAAGAAACAACATTGGTCCCAGCACTGATCCATGGGCACCCATTCGTCTCACATGCCCACTTGAACCTCAACCCTTTCTTTTCCATTACCCTTATTGTCTGCTACTGTTCGTGTGTCCTCTAGAGTATCATCCAGGTTTATGTATCAGCCTCCTGTATCATTTCTGTGTCAGATACTTTCTTACACTCAAATAACTTACCATCCACCATTCTTTATTTAATTAATGTTTTATTACTGTTATTTTTAATTCTTTAAAACGATATTTGACATTCTTTTTTTCAAATATACTATTACTACTATTACCAATAATAATAATAATAATAGGCCCATGATTGTTCTTACGTGTCTCTTTCTAGTTACTTTACAATCATCTTTCTCATTATCTTTTCTAGTATCTTTGCCAGTGTACTAGACAAACACTGGTCTATAGTTAACTGTTTTTTCTGTCCTTATTTCCCGTTTTTTCTTATTGGTATCCCGTTTTCGCTGTCTCCTCTATGTTGACTTAACATTTTTTCAGTAGCCAGTGATACCCTGTCTGGTCTTCTTGTGTTTATATTTTTCTTAAGAGTTCTCTCGCTTCTTCCTGTGTCAGTTTATGGAGAATTAGACACATGTGTAACATCTGGGGATCTTTATTGTAGACGTTTCGCCATCCAGTGGCTTTATCAGTACAAATTCAAGGACATAATGGGACGACTGTAGAACTGTATACAAAAGATGAGGTAATGAGTCCCTCAACCTTTGAGCTGGCGAAGAGTAAGATAAGGTACTATATGCATATCACAATTCAAGAAGGAATAAAGGTATAATAATAAATTACAACCTCAACACAATAATAATGCACCAAGCCTAATGACAATCACCCATAATACAACTCGCAACCAATTTCACAAGACCTACAAATGTATTATTAAGAAACCTGTGCTGCAACGCAGGTGACCCATCATCCCTCCCCCCACTCACACAACACAGGTGACCCATCATCCCTCCCCCCACTCACACAACGCAGGTGACCCATCATCCCTCCCCCCACTCACACAACGCAGGTGACCCATCATCCCTCCCCCCACTCACACAACACAGGTGACCCATCATCCCTCCCCCCACTCACACAACACAGGTGACCCATCATCCCTCCCCCCACTCACACAACACAGGTGACCCATCATCCCTCCCCCCACTCACACAACCACAGGTGACCCATCATCCCTCCCCCCACTCACACAACACAGGTGACCCATCATCCCTCCCCCCACTCACACAACACAGGTGACCCATCATCCCTCCCCCCACTCACACAACGCAGGTGACCCATCATCCCTCCCCCACTCACACAACACAGGTGACCCATCATCCCTCCCCCCACTCACACAACACAGGTGACCCATCATCCCTCCCCCCACTCCCCACAACACAGGTGACCCATCATCCCTCCCCCCACTCACACAACACAGGTGACCCATCATCCCTCCCCCCACTCACACAACACAGGTGACCCATCATCCCTCCCCCCACTCACACAACACAGGTGACCCATCATCCCTCCCCCCACTCACACAACACAGGTGACCCATCATCCCTCCCCCCACTCACACAACACAGGTGACCCATCATCCCTCCCCCCACTCACACAACACAGGTGACCCATCATCCCTCCCCCCACTCACACAACACAGGTGACCCATCATCCCTCCCCCACTCACACAACACAGGTGACCCATCATCCCTCCCCCCACTCACACAACACAGGTGACCCATCATCCCTCCCCCCACTCACACAACACAGGTGACCCATCATCCCCCCCCCCACTCACACAACACAGGTGACCCATCATCCCTCCCCCAACTCACACAACACAGGTGACCCATCATCCCTCCCCCCACTCACACAACACAGGTGACCCATCATCCCTCCCCCCACTCACACAACACAGGTGACCCATCATCCCTCCCCCCACTCACACAACACAGGTGACCCATCATCCCTCCCCCCACTCACACAACACGGTGACCCATCATCCCTCCCCCCACTCACACAACACAGGTGACCCATCATCCCTCCCCCCACTCACACAACGCAGGTGACCCATCATCCCTCCCCCCACTCACACACACAGGTGACCCATCATCCCTCCCCCACTCACACAACACAGGTGACCCATCATCCCTCCCCCCACTCACACAACGCAGGTGACCCATCATCCCTCCCCCCACTCACACAACGCAGGTGACCCATCATCCCTCCCCCCACTCACACAACGCAGGTGACCCATCATCCCTCCCCCACTCACACAACGCAGGTGACCCATCATCCCTCCCCCCACTCACACAACGCAGGTGACCCATCATCCCTCCCCCCACTCACACAACGCAGGTGACCATCATCCCTCCCCCCACTCACACAACGCAGGTGACCCATCATCCCTCCCCCCACTCACACAACACAGGTGACCCATCATCCCTCCCCCCACTCACACAACGCAGGTGACCCATCATCCCTCCCCCCACTCACACAACGCAGGTGACCCATCATCCTCCCCCCACTCACACAACGCAGGTGACCCATCATCCCTCCCCCCACTCACACAACGCAGGTGACCCATCATCCCCCCCCCCACTCACACAACGCAGGTGACCCATCATCCCTCCCCCCACTCACACAACGCAGGTGACCCATCATCCCTCCCCCCACTCACACAACACAGGTGACCCATCATCCCTCCCCCCACTCACACAACGCAGGTGACCATCATCCCTCCCCCCACTCACACAACACAGGTGACCCATCATCCCCCCCCCACTCACACAACGCAGGTGACCCATCATCCCTCCCCCCACTCACACAACGCAGGTGACCCATCATCCCTCCCCCCACTCACACAACGCAGGTGACCCATCATCCCTCCCCCCACTCACACAACACAGGTGACCCATCATCCCTCCCCCCACTCACACAACACAGGTGACCCATCATCCCTCCCACCACTCACACAACACAGGTGACCCATCATCCCTCCCCCCACTCACACAACACAGGTGACCCATCATCCCTCCCCCCACTCACACAACACAGGTGCCCCATCATCCCTCCCCCCCACTCACACAACACAGGTGACCCATCATCCCTCCCCCCACTCACACAACGCAGGTGACCCATCATCCCTCCCCCACTCACACAATGCAGGTGACCCATCATCCCTCCCCCACTCACACAACGCAGGTGACCATCATCCCCCCCCACTCACACAACACAGGTGACCCATCATCCCTCCCCCCACTCACACAACACAGGTGACCCATCATCCCTCCCCCACTCACACAAACACAGGTGACCCATCATCCCTCCCCCACTCACACAACACAGGTGACCCATCATCCCTCCCCCCACTCACACAACACAGGTGACCCATCATCCCTCCCCCCACTCACACAACACAGGTGACCCATCATCCCTCCCCCCACTCACACACATTGAAAATTAACCCCATCACCAATCTGAATAATTATTATTATATTTATTTTATTATCACACTGGCCGATTCCCACCAAGGCAGGGTGGCCCGAAAAAGAAAAACTTTCACCATCATTCACTCCATCACTGTCTTGCCAGAAGGGTGCTTTACACTACAGTTTTTAAACTGCAACATTAACACCCCTCCTTCAGAGTGCAGGCACTGTACTTCCCATCTCCAGGACTCAAGTCCGGCCTGCCGGTTTCCCTGAACCCCTTCATAAATGTTACTTTGCTCCACACTCCAACAGCACGTCAAGTATTAAAAACCATTTGTCTCCATTCACTCCTATCAAACACGCTCACGCATGCCTGCTGGAAGTCCAAGCCCCTCGCACACAAAACCTCCTTTACCCCCTCCCTCCAACCTTTCCTAGGCCGACCCCTACCCCGCCTTCCTTCCACTACAGACTGATACACTCTTGAAGTTATTCTGTTTTCGCTCCATTCTCTCCACATGTCCGAACCACCTCAACAACCTTCCTCAGCCCTCTGGACAACAGTTTTGGTAATCCCGCACCTCCTCCTAACTTCCAAACTACGAATTCTCTGCATTATATTCACACCACACATTGCTCTCAGACATGACATCTCCACTGCCTCCAGCCTTCTCCTCGCTGCAACATTCATCACCCATGCTTCACACCCATATAAGAGCGTTGGTAAAACTATACTCTCATACATTCCCCTCTTTGCCTCCAAGGACAAAGTTCTTTGTCTCCACAGACTCCTAAGTGCACCACTCACCCTTTTCCCCTCATCAATTCTATGATTCACCTCATCTTTCATAGACCCATCCGCTGACATGTCAACTCCCAAATATCTGAATACATTCACCTCCTCCATACTCTCTCCCTCCAATCTGATATCCAATCTTTCATCACCTAATCTTTTTGTTATCCTCAATTTAGGAATATCATGACACGCATCACGTGAGGAAAGAGAATTTACAACATGGATGGTGCAGGACTACCAAAATCACAATACACAAATAACCCGCACATAAAAGACAGAAGCTTACGACGACGTTTCGGTCCGACTTGGACCATTGACAAAGTGGGGATGCCCGGGTGTTGTGCATGTGTCATTTCATCCTGTCGGTATTATATACAATTCTTGTACTACTACTACTACTACTACTACTACTACCACTACTACTACCTCCACCTTTCCTGCCTATATATAGCCGTCCTGCTCCACCTCTGTTTAGTGTGACTTTGTCAATGGTCCAAGTCGGACCGAAACGTCGTCGTAAGCTTCTGTCTTTTTATGTGCGGGTTATTTGTGTATCGTTCCAGTCACGGTATTGTGCCTTTTTGTTATTTATAAAAAACACAATACCTTAAGACAAGCACATGTGAATATTACATTTCAAAACACACGTATACAACTACCAATAAAGTTGGTATTACCGTTAATGACTTAAACTTATTATACATTAATTACCCCCCTCCTCCTCACCCCGAAATAATATGTCCGTTATCACCAACTTGTAGCTTACATCCTAACTTGACATATATGAATAAACCTAAGTGGTAATTATATAAGTACTGGTGAAACAGTAGCACCAACGACACAGTACATTTAATAACAAATATTAACATAAAGGAAACATGACCAAGTCTTACACATTGACACTTCAACCCGGTTAAGATACACATCTAGTGCTTATCAAGTCCAGGAACATTGCCACAATGAAGTTCAACCAATCATTAATCACAACAGTGTATCTAAGACGCGCGCAGACAGCCACAACTTTGTATGTGCAGTTACACATCCCATATGCACAGGGTCATACACATTCGCACGTTACATTATCCCAACTCTCTGGCGCACATTCTTTGCAACTGTCAACCCCAAGGAGGCGACCCCGTTTCTACCCCTGACATCACCATCCTACAGTAGCATTTACCATCCCTACCCTGCCCCTCCCACCTGATTTACAAATCTAATAAAACCTCTAACGTAAGTTCTCTATATCCCTCTGAGAAAGCTCGCTCCCACCTTCTCCCATAAATTTCCCTGTTACGGCACAACGTTTTACAAAACGTAACCGCTAAAACTCACCTCTTCACCTCACTAACCCCTTTCCCCCTCATTCCCCACGATATGTATATATAATCTACCATAATGTACCCCACAGCCCTAATGATATTCTCATCCAATCCCCCCATGTCAAGACTTAAAGCTCTCAGAACAGAAATTCCTTTACCCCCAATCTTATGGAGTACCCTACTCAACCAACCCCTGACGCTACCCATCCCCTCACAAAAATATTCAACATGAAACGCCGACTCCTCACCTTCACATATTCCACATACACCCCCTCAACCACACCTCTATCCCTCAGAACTGTACCCAAAGGCAAAATCCTGTGCAGAAACCAATACATTATGTCACGTGCTCGTGGTTGTAACCTCATCCTACTTAACCTATTCCATATACTTCTCCATGTATACATGGGGAAAATTCCCTCTACAGGCGCCACAACCCTCCCTACCAACAATCGACACATGGCACCTATTTTGACCTTCCCCGGATCTCGAGCCCACGCCATAGCCCTCAAAACAGTTTCACACTCCCACAACTCCACTCCCGAATACATTTGTTTCAATCTTTCATGGATCCTGACCATACCCCCCCCCCACCCACACCTTCCCTCACCACCTCCCTTTTAATAAAGATACATTTGACTCTCCTCTTTAAGTCCAGCAAACCCAACTCCCCCTGCTGCACAGGTAACATTACCACATCCCTTTTAAGCCAATCACATCCTGAGCCCACAAAAATTTAAAACCCTCCTAAGTATGTCTGCTATCCAAGTCAGTGTTAATGGGAACATGGCCGCCACGTGCCATACCTTACTATACAATAAGACATTAATGACAATGGCATGCTGTACAAGGGTCAAATGATAAGGCCTCAATGCACCCAGTCACCCCTGAATCCTATCCACCAACCTAATCGATGTTTTCCCTGTGCGCTACATCCAGATCATCTGCAAAGATGAGACCACAAATTTTTAACAAGTTCACCCGCCTCCCCACCACTGAACTACCCCACTCAACCCTCCCAGCCCAAGCTCCTAACCCCATGACCATGGACTTTTCTGAATTCACTCTCATACTAGTTGCATCCGAGAAACAATTGTACTACCCCATCGAAGGTATCCATTGACATCCTCTCCTAACCAGAACAGTAGTGTCATCAACATACCCTATTAAGACTGGCCAAACCCTCCCAACTCTACTCCCTTCACCCCCCCTATTGCACATATGCTTCTCCATCATCCTATAAAAGGGGTCCTGTATGCATGCAAATAAAAGTTGTGACATAGGGCACCCCTGTCAAAGTACCCTTTCCATTACAATCTTCCCACTCACTCTCCCATTAATCTGTACCCTCGCCATTGCACTGCGATACAAAGCATCTACCCATCCCACTATTTCTTCCTCAAACCCCTGTCCCCTGAGGATGGCTCTCAATGCCTCTCGTTCCACTCTGTCATATGCGCCCTGCCGGTCTAAAGCCACCAAACCCCCCCTCCTCCCCTTTTGCTTCCACGAAATCCCTTAGGAACCCATGTCCCTCCACCATAGACCTCCCTGGCAACCCAAACTGAGTTCTCGATACTACTATATCTACTACGCATTTAAACCAATTCCCCAAAATTTTGGCAAACAGCTTATAATCTGTGCATAACAACGATATTGCCCGGTAGTCCCTAAGTGTATGTTGCCCCTTACCCTTCGGTACCAATACTACTACAGCTGTTGCTTGCTTCTCTCCCAACTCTCCCCTCTCCTTCATTAAATTTAATAACCTAACCAAAAAACCCCTCATTAGCTCCCAATGCTGTAGATAAAACTCTGCCAGGAGTCCATTGATTCCCGGAGCTTTACCCATACGCATTTCACTTAAAGCCTTCCATGTTTCTCCCTCAGTTATTTCCCCTCCCAATGCTTCCCTATCACTGTTTCCCAACAGACATACCACATTCTCACACACCTGTTTTAAAACCCCAGCTCCTACCCCATCCCTTCGCCAATACTTTCCAAACCACTCATCCGCAAACACTCCCATTCCGTCTGTGGTGTGTATAACCTGACCCACCCTATACCCACCTACCGACTCATGAACCTTCAACCATGGAATAGCTGTCGCCTGCTGCCATTGCTTTTGCCTATGCAATACACACGACGAAGGCTTATCGCCCCATAACACCTCTTCCACACCTGCCATTACCCTCACTGCTTGGAACCTCTCATCTTGGAGCTCGTGCAGCATCCCCTTAAGTGCCAGTATGTCATCCATAGGATAAATACCCGCCACCACTCCTCTCGCATAACAACCCCGTAACCTGTCCTCCAAATAGTTGGCCAGCCCATATTTTAAAGAAGTAATTCGTTTCCCTTCTCTCATGTAATATTGCCTAATTCGTTCTTTAGCCACACCATCCCACCATGTTACCACATCCTCCACCCCATGTACCCCCGCACTTAACCCCTCCCACAGTTTTGTAAATCCCTCCAATCCCTCCTCATCTCCTAACACACTGGTATTTAACTTCCAATAACCCCTAGAGATACCCGCCAGTGACTCCCATCCCACCTCTGCCACAACCACCCTGTGATCCAAATAAGCTACCTCTATTGTGCGGAAAAACTTTACCAAAACCCCTTGAGAAATGTACAACCTAACTAACCTAGCCGCATAACCCCTCCTCACGAAAGTGTGCTCTACCTCCCACACTCCCCCTCCAACTGCATCCCTCAACTGAATATCCCTCAAGAGGTCTCGTAAGGCCGCTGACATGTGCCCGCCCCTTTTGGTTCCACATCAGCCCTCCTGATAACACAGTTCCAGTCCCCACCAATGATGGTACCGCAGGTAAACCACGAAAGGGAAGAAAACTAGGTCATCGCATACAAATTCCTGCTTTACTTTCACATCGTTCTCAGCAGGTGCATACACACTAACAAAGGTTACCCTCTGCCCCATCCACCACCCATCCACACGCAACACCCTCCCCCTCACTTCTTATCAACAAAAACGGGCTTGCCTCCCTGATCAATATACCCACACACCTTTCAACGTGCAAAATGGCAGAGTGATGACCGAAATCCCGCCACCTCCAGCTCTCTTCCCTCCTTGAAATTGTGTTTTGCAGGAACACTACACCGCTCTATATTTAAAACAGAAACATTCGAAACCATTCCCTCTTCACACTATTACACAGTCCATTTACGTTCAGTCATACACCTAAGGCCTCTTTATATTTTCCAACCCTTCCTCCTCTCTTCATTCATCCCAGGCCTCCTGCCCCAGACCCACCACAGGGCTTCACACCATCAACCCCCCCCCGTTCTTGCGATGTCTCTTATCCTGACTACCTCGACAGTACTCGCCCTTCCTCCAGACCTCTGCGCCGGCGTCAGAACATCATCTGAGTCTGACGCTGCCGCTGTCTTCCTCGTGATTCCCCCCACTTCCATGTTGTTTTTCTGAGGTTCCCCTCACGATGAACCTCAACCTCCACCACGCCCCTTCCACGGCACACGGCGACATCTCACGCTTACGCTTGGCCCGTCACCCCGGCTATGGTTTTTATCATCACATTCCTCCAAGGAAATCCCATTACCTCTCACCAGCTCAGGACAACATCCTCTGCAGGCGGCGTCAATGTCTTCAATACTTCCTGAAGCTTTTCCTCGAGAGCCTGTACCTCCTTCTGCAGTTGCTCTTCTGCACTTTTCTCCTGCCTAGAAACAGTTCCTGTTATGTCACAGCTTGCCTCACACTCCAGTCTCCTCTATGGGATCCTCAACCACTTCACTCCACAAGCGCCCAAGCCCTTGCTTTCGCGTGGGGCTCTCAACAACAGCTACCACACTGGTAACTGGTGTTTCACCAATTTGTGCAGGCGCCCTCCTCAGCTTCACACACGCTGCCGCCATATGGTCGTATGCTCCACATAACCTGCACGTACGTCTCTGTCCAGCGTACGAAACCATAACTTGTGTCCTGAAGTCCTCTAACACGACGTATGATGGTACGGATGTCTCAGAGTCATCTTCAGGGAAAAAGTTCCCTCCAGACGGCCCATGTAAGCACCAGCCGTCCACTTGCCCTGTTGTGCCAGATGTACGGTCCCATATGCCTCGAAAACACTCCTGTCAGCCTCATCTGCCTCGAATGGTACATTACGGAGCTTGATCCACGTTAAGTGGCAGGATATGTCAATCAAACACACCTTCACAGCTGGAGTAGCATCAAGACTCACGTCTTGAAATCTATGCACCAATGACTCGTACACAGATGTGGAATTCAGTTTAACGAAGATTCTATATGCTCCATTCAGGGCAGCACTATACACCTCATCGTCCTGGATACCATACGTCTCCCTAATGATGGTCGGGAGTAACACCTGCGCTGAAGAGGGTGAAATTGCCCCATGAAGCAGCTCTATACCGATGGTATTTACGCGCCTCCTCACACTCAGCACCATGTTGGTACAAGGTAGCTCGCCTGAAAACAGTAGAGAGGTGCAGAGCACAACCGCACTCTACCGTGGTCAGGCAGCGGATGTGTACTGCTGTCAGTGGTATTTTTTGCTCCGTAACCTACCTCTCTTTATTGAATTTACAACTTCGTTATCCTCCTGGTTGACTCACACTGTTGTTAGTATGCTTCTCATTTGAACTAAAAGAATACAAATGCACAATACTATGACTGGAAGAGTACACAACCCGCATGTTGGAGAGTGACACTTATCACAACGTTTTGGTTCGACTTGAACCATTAAGTCGGACCAAAACATTGTCATAAGATTCATTCTCCTTTATGTGTGTTATTTGTGTATTTTTTACCTTGTTTTAAATATTTAACTGTTGCTTCCTTCAAGCTATTGACTGAGGTTTTTTCTCTCCTGTGATGAACAGACACTTGCATGTTTCGTCTACATAACAGACTTCTTCAGTCGAATACAGAAAACACTAGACAGCAGTAGCAGTTTTGATATAAATTGTCAGACTTAGAGGTTGTCAGTCCCCCACGACCACGTCTACCAAGTCTGAGGGACTGATCACCTCAAAGTTCTCAGTCTGTCTCTAGTGTTATATTTACCTGTATTCGACTGAAGAAGCCTGTTCTACAGGTAATACATCCCCAAGTGTAGCTCAGGTGTCTTATTCATCAACTGGTCGGTATCGTACACCGTCAGTAATGTTATTTTCAGAAATACTCTGCATAACTTCGTCATTACCAAAAATACACCAAAATGTCAATCATCTCTGTATAAACATTGTATCTTGCTAAAATATAATAATAATAATTAATAATATTAATAATAATAATATTATTTATTAATAATAATGTTTTTATTCCATCTACCTTGGTGTTTTTTTTTTTTGTCTTTCCTGTACCACCTACCTTCTTCCATCACTTCTTTTTATTATCTTATTGTTTGTTTCATTATATATCGTCGTTGTTTAATTCTGTTTTGTATCTGGTTTTGGCCTCCCTTATCTCTCATTTCCTCTGATAATTTTTTGGTTCAAGTTCTTGTATCGTGAGTTCTATGTGTAGCACACATCCTGCCACACTAGTCACACACACACACACACACACACACACACACACACACACACACACACACACACACACACACACACGTACTCATATACAAAAAGGCCTAGTGTCTAATCGGCATGTGCCTAGGACAAAATGGTAACTAACTAACTAGTTACTCTTTCTCATTATCTCTCTCACCGTCTTGTCTCCTACTCAACCTTCACTCAGTCAAGCTGCTACTGCCACGGGCAACTATATTACACACACACACACACCACACAACACCAACACACACACACCACACTCACACACACAACACACACACCACACACAAATATATATATATATATATATTTATATATATATATATATATATTATTTATATATATTATATATATATTTAACACGTCGGCCGTCTCCCACGAGGCACGGTGACCCAAAGAGAAAAAACTTTCATCATTCAACACTTTCACCATCACTCACATAATTAATGTGTTTGCAGAGACGCTCAGATACGACAGTTTAGAAGTCCCTCCAAACTGCCAGTATCCCCAACTCCTCCTTTAAAGTGCAGACATTGTACTTCCTGTTTCCAGGACTCAAGTCTGGCTAACCGGTTTCCCTGAATCCCTTCACTAAATATTACCCTGCTCACACTCCAACAGCTCGTCAGGCCCCAAAAACCTATTCGTCTCCATTCACTCCTATCTAACATGTTCACACATGCTGCAAGTCCAACCCCTTCACCAACAAAACCTCCTTTACTTCCTCCCTTCAACCTTTTCGAGGACGACCCCTACCCCGGAATATGAGCTAATTTGCATATTTTAGTTAACATGTAAACAAACTATTTTGGACGAGTGAGACCCATGTGCATCACTGGTTCTTTATGTTACCCATCAGTATCATGAGTACCTGGGTGTTAGTCGACTGGTGTGGGTCGCATCCTGGGTGTTAGTTGACTGGTGTGGGTCGCATCCTGGGTGTTAGTTGACTGGTGTGGGTCGCATCCTGGGTGTTAGTTGACTGGTGTGGGTCGCATCTTGGGTGTTAGTTGACTGGTGTGGGTCGCATCCTGGGTGTTAGTTGACTGGTGTGGGTCACATCCTGGGTGTTAGTTGACTGGTGTGGGTCACATCCTGGGTGTTAGTTGACTGGTGTGGGTCACATCCTGGGTGTTAGTTGACTGGTGTGGGTCACATACTGGGTGTTAGTTGATGGTGTGGGTCACATCCTGGGTGTTTGTTGATGGTGTGGGTCCAAACCTGGGTGTTAGTGACTGGGGTGGGTCCATCCTGGGGGTGTTTTTT
>NW_026505832.1:0-17329 GCF_026875155.1 Cherax quadricarinatus
AATCCATTATGTGACCCAATCAAACTTTGTTTTTTTTTTAAAAAATTTCCCTAACAGAAAACTCCATTCTATTGAATGCACAGCAACACAGTAAATGCCCAAATATGACCTGTCTTTGAATACAGTACTCATTTGTGCTAAATTGTTATCTGTTTACAATAATGTTTTTACCACCGAATACATCATTGCTTAGTTAATCTTAAGTTAATTTTAAGCCTGCCCATAATGCTCTACATACAAGGGGCTTTGGCATGTTGCACTGTAATAACTGTATTCCTTTGCACTTCACTGAATCATGTTCAAATAAATAAATAAAATAAATAAATAAATGGTTTTAAAATTTTATGTTAGGTGTAACAGTGCAAGTTGTCGTAATAGAGAGAAAAAGCTGATAACTTATAAGTGATATGTTATAAGGAACAATATATTTTTAAAAGGGCCATAAAATTTTTCTTGCTATTCTTGAATCCCTATGAAAAGTACATAGTTAGAAATTCATCACTTATTGTACTTCGACATCTTGTAAAGTGAAAAGAGGATAAGAGGGGCAATAATGGGGTAGTTCTCGAAAAGGTTGGAGGGAGGGGGATAAGGAGGCTTTGTGGGCAAGGGGCTTTGACTTCCAGCAAGCATGTGTGAGCGTGTTAGATAGGAGCGAATGGAGACGAATGGTTTTGGGACCTCACGAGCTGTTGGAGTGTGAGCAGGGTAATATTTAATGGAAGGGATTCAAGGAAACTGGTTATTTTTATATAGCAGGACTTGAGTACTGGAAATGGGAAGTACAATGCCTGCACTTTAAAGAAGGGATTTGGGATATTGGTAGTTTGGAGGGGTAAGTTATATATGCTCTAAACTGTTGTATCTGAGCACCTCTGCAAAGACAGTGATTATGTGTGAGTGAGGTGAAAGTATTTTCTTTTTGGGGATTTTCTTTCTTTTTGGGTCACCCTGCCTCGGCGAGAGATGGCCGACTTGTTGGGGGGAAAAAAAAAATAACCACTGTGGAAAAAAATAGTGAACTTCCAAGTGCTTTTGTGATTTCTCACATTATCAAGGAACAAAAAAAAATAAAAAGATCGGCAGAAAGCATATAAGGATGAGCTAACACCTCACGGTTAACAACACCTGGCCCTTTATAATGATGTTAGGTAGGTGGTCAAAGACCTGTCCGTTTGTATAATCCAAAAGCAATATTCATTAATTTCAAAACTTTTTTTTTATGAAACTTGATTCCATATATTTCTCTCATCCATGGACCCACTTGATACAAATTTCTTGGCCTTTGAAAATCAGTTGTGGTAGTTAAAATCTCTCTCAGGAATAAACAAGATTGAAGACCCCAGTGGAAATAAGGCAGAGAGCTCCTAGATGACGCACGCCCTTTCTTAGTTATCCTGGTGACTAACCTCTGGGGTTAGAATTCAAACAAAATTGTATCTTACTGCTCTGTGGATTATTCTGTAACAGTTTTTTGGTGGGAAACCAAGATGCTGAACTCAGGTGGAAGTGTGAGTGTCTTGCTCTGCTGCGGCTTGTCAAGGAGGTCCACTTAATTTTCATGGGAACTTCTTGTTTGTTTCTATTACAAAGGGAATCCTGTCCTTTTTTCTTCATTGACCAGCTAGGCAACATATCTCTGCACATCGCGATGCCGGGCTCTATACAGTGTACACTGCAGTGGCTCTTACAATCCATCAAACAATAGGCAGGTTAAATTTAATTAAAATAAAAATTCTTTATATCTGTTATTTACAATGTGGGGGTTTACATACCAAGATATTATTCATATTTTAACATACTTATTACAAAGAAGCCATAGGTTCTTATATATTGAAAGGATTTCTGCACCATCCTAACTACTAAGCTCTTAATAATGGTTATAATCGAAAAAAAAAACCATGATTATATAGAGGTGGACCATATGCCCAGCTGTGGGTCATTCATATACTAAGACCCACATCAGGAAACATTGTTCTGTGTCCTGACAAACCTACCTGAAACCCCCTTAAAGCCGCCTTCATTGGTGTGGACGTCTCGTCTCGTCTGAGTATACCTGGAGAGGTTTCGACCCATTTCACAGGGGTCAACACCCCGCCCACGCAGCCCGGTCTGTGACCGGCCTCATAAAGCATAAGAAAAAGGAACACTGCGCAGGCCTGTTGGCCCATACTAGGCAGGTCCCTTCACAAATCCATCTCACTATTAGAATATTTGCCCTCATAAGAACATAAGAAAAGAAGGAACCCTGCTACAGGCTACTGGTCTATGTGAAGGCAGCTCCAATTCTCCCACCGGCTTAAGCGCAAATGCTTAACCTGGTGAGGTCAGACATTCACTTAGGGAGGGCCCCTGCATGTGACCAAGTAAGCACAAGCTAGTCAGGTCCAACTCACACCCACCTACACCACTCATGTATTTATCCAACCTAATTGTTGAAAACTACACAACATGTTACCGTCTATGACGGTACATCGGGAGTTTGTTCCACTCTTCACCCAAACTCTATTACCCAAGCCCACCATGTTTTCCTATAAGATAAGATTAAGATAAGATAAGATTTCGTTCGGATTTTTAACCCCGGAGGTTAGCCACCCCAGGAATAACCCAAGAAAGTCATGCGCATCGAGGACTGTCTAAACTTATTCCCCATTGGGGTCCTTAATCTTGTCCCCCAGGATGCGACCCACACCCATCGACTAACACCCAGGTACCTATTGCTCTAGGTGAACAGGACAACAGGTGTAAGGAAACATGTCGAAATATTACCACCCGCCGGAATCGAACCCGGGCCCTCCGTGTGGAACCGGGAGCTTTAGCCACCAGGCCACCGGGCACCTTCCCTGGAATCTGAATTTTTCCAATTGAAAGCCATTGTGGCAGTCCTGTCTGTTAGATATTTTAGCATGCTATTTACATCCCTTTATTAATTCCAGTTTTTCCATTTATACAACCTCAACCAACATCCCACCCCCCCTAATTCTACGACCTTCTAGAGAGTGTCAGGCAGATTCAGGTGCCCTCAGTCTATCCTCATAGGGAAGATTTCTGATGCATGGGGATGAACTTTGTCATCCTCCTATGTAGGTTTTTCAAGTGCATTTACTTATATCCATTCTGTAATACAGTGACCAAAATTGTGCAGCATAATATAAATGAGCCTAACAGGTCAGATATATAGAAGTTTGAAGCACAACCTGAGGACTTGGTCCATGGCAGTCGTCACGTGGGTCTCAGACCCTGAGCTGCTTTGGGATTAGCGTGGACGGTTACAAAGCATGGCTTGCTTCTGCAGTAATTTTAAAAATTGAGGTTGGAGGGTTGAAGGAGAGTCTTGCTTTAGATTTAGATTAGATTTAGAAAGGACATAGGTAAGTACTGTTTTTTCTAACAGAGTTTGAGTAGATGCGTGGAACAGTCTGCCCCATTGGGGGAATAGGCTAGGACCTTGGTAGCTTTAAAGAAGAGACTGGACACAATATCCAGGAGGAGATTAGGAGCTGAAGGTCCACCTTTATGGATCTGGGATAGAGTGTGAGGTGGCTGGAGTTATGGGGAATGAGGCCTTCTAGCGTGAGGTGGCAGTCGTCTCTCGCTGTGGGAGGCTGTAGGTGGGAGGTAGCAACGGCTACCAGCAGTGAGTGCAGTCCAGCACCTGCTACAAGTGCGAGTGGTTCCCAGTAATGGGAGGAACATCAGAATAGGAAAAGTTAAGAGTGAGGATCTGAAGGAAGGAAATCGCTTCTCCGTTCTTCAGATGAATGTACTTCAGTGGCCAGTGAAGGTAAGGGTACTACTGCCCCTGCCTAACAGAGGTAAGCACATTCTTGTGGGTTGGAGCCTCTCAGGTAAGATATATTGACCGTGCTTTTTGTAATAAGAATAAGATGGAGATAGAGTGTTGCTTCACTGGAGCTGGTGGGTTTGGGGACATAGTTTAACAGGCTGGATAAATCATGTCAGGTAATGGAATCAAGCCCATTATCTGTCTCATTGCTGGTGGAAATGATATTGGGAAGGGTAGAGAGAAGAGCTGCTAATAATTACAGGTCAGCATTATAGATTTCCATTAAGTCTAAGGGAGGGGTCCCAATCATAGTAGCATTTGCCTAGAAGGGGAGTAGGAAATGAATGGTTGTCTAGGGCATTGGTGTAAATTGCTGGCTAGACAGATACTGCAAGGAACATGCAGTCCCAATCATTGACAACTGGAACACTTTTATGGCAAACATGATTATGTATGCAAGGGATGGTACATCTTCCCTGGGTTTTTGTGTGGGTGGTAGCACTTGCAAACTCAATTGAGAAGGCCATTTGTGAAATGCCTATGATTTAAACTGATAGAAGATAAGGTTGGGGTAAGTGTGGAAACAAGCAGGTTGCATACTAGGTTGAAAACAGTAAATGTTATAAAAGGCATTCAGCATGAAGTTATAAATAAAGGCAATAGATCAGGTCAGCAAACAAAGGGGGCCAGCAGAGGGCAGCAAGGGACTAGCTCCCTTAAGGTTTACTATACCAATAGCAGGAGTGTAAGAAATAAGATAGATGAGCTAAGATTAATTGCAAGTGCAGGAAACATAGATATTATGCATAACAGAGACCTGGCTCAATCAGAAAGAGTAGAGAGATGCCCTCTGAATGTCACATACAAGGCTATAAATTATTCCACACTGAAATGGGGGGGGGGGGGGGGGGGGGGGGGGGGGGGGGGGGGGGGGGGGGGGGGGGGGGGGGGGGTCAACAGGAAGGGTGGTGGAGTACGATGTATGTCAGAGACAATTTTAAATTTGTTGTGTTCGACAAGATATAAAATTAGAAGCGTCGGCCACTGAAATCTGTTTGGTTACAGGCTTCTCGGGGCCGAGAAAAACTAATTTTGGTTGTGATTTACAGTCAAAAGACTTGGCAGACGATGCATACTTCCACCCAATGAAAAGCAGGGGTGTCACTAGCCGTTAAAGAGACCATACAATAAGTGTCAGGCCCGAGACGTGCAATCATGTTCAACTTCCCCCAGCATACATAAGGGGATACCAACAGACCCCTGCAGTCTTCAAGCTGCACTGGACAAGCAACCTAAAGTCGTTTTTCTGACCAGCCAGGCTGTTGCTCGTTACGTTGTTTGCGTGCAGCCAGCAGCAACAGCCTGGTTGATCAGCTCTGATCCACCAGGAGCCTGTCACAGACCGGGCGCGGGGCGTGACCCCTCGAACTCTCTCCAGGTAAACTCCCAGGTATGCTAACCTTCCTATGTTTTAGAGATATACCAAAGTTGGATGAATCTTATTGTAACTAGCTGGCCCAGCGGCTAATGCGATGGCTGGAGTTTTGAGACTGACCGCGGATTCAAATCCCACCCGTCGTACGATTGAAACAAAGGATGTTAAAGAGACCTTGATGCCTTGCATTGTGACTGATTCTGTGGTTAACTGTCAAGGAGTAGTTTAAGTGGAGTGTTTTATAGTGAATATATATATATATATATATATATAATATATATATATATATAATATATATATATATATAATAAATATATATAATATATATATATATATATATAAATATATTTATATATATGTCGTGCCGAATATGTAAAACTGACAATTAGCAAGAACTTAACATTTAAAAATTAAGTACTTTCTGAAATTTTCTCTTATACGTTTAAAGATATATTTTTTTCATTATTTTTAATGTAAAAATATTTATTTTGCACCAAAGAATCATATGGAAAACTTACCTAACCTTATTATAACAAGAACAATTAATTTTAACCTAACCCAACTAATAATTTTAAGTATGTTTATAATAATTTAATACTAAACAAACACAATCAAATATTTTTTTTTCGTTTGGTTCAGAATGATTTTGGCGAAATATTGCATACACAAAATTTCACTTGACCTTACCGGCAAGATGAGCGTTGCTATTTAAGAGGCCAATAATTCGCAAGTTCTTGCCTATTAGGCAGACATACATACATATATATATATATAATATATATATATAGTATATATATATAAATATATATATATATATATATATATATATATATATATATATATATACAGTGGGACCCTCGACAAACGCTATTAATCCATTCCTGAGAGTCATCGTTAGTCAAAATAAATCATTATTCAAGTTAATTTTCCCCATAAGAAAATAATGGAAATCCAATTAATCCGTGCAGAGACACCCAAAAGTATTGAAAAAAAAAAATTGACACATGAAATATTAATTAATAATACACACAAACTGAAGAAGACATGCACAGTTTACAGCACTTACCTTTATTGAATATCTGGTGATGATTGATGGGATGGGAAGAGGGGAGTGTTGTTGATGGTCTAGTGTTTAGAAGGGAATCCCCTTCCATTATACTTGAGGTGGCAATCATTTTTCCGGGTTACTTCCCTTCTTCTTTTAATGCCACAAGGACCAGCTTGAGTCACTGCCACCCTGTCGCACAACAATATCCTGCCCATAAGGCCTGTACCTCCCGTTCCTTTATGACATTCACAAAGTGTTTCACAACATTGTCCAGTGTCACCATTGAAACTCTTGTTCAGGTTTCAGACCTTCACTGTATTATACCTCCTTGAAATTCCTGCACATATTTTTTCAGCTGCTTTTTGGTCCAAACTGGCAGCCTCACCATGCTATCACACAATGGTATGCCACTAATGATTCTTAAATCTCTCAAACCACCCTTTGCTGCCTTAAAATTCACTCACATCACCACTAGTTGCTGGCAATTTTCCTAATTAAATCGCATGCATCTTCCTAGCCTTTTCACATTATGATCGCTTGAGAGATCTATCTCCTGATACCTGTTTTTTCGTTTATCCATACCAATAACATCTCTCAACATCTTCTATCACTTTGCGATCTCAGTTTCGAAAACATAGTTGCACCTTTGGCAAGAACAGCTTCCTTGATTGTCGTTTCTTGGCCACAATAGTAGCGATGGTTGATTGTGGGTTTTTGTGTACAGCCTGGCCAGCCCGGAGACATTGCACTCCCACTTTCATACTTAACAATGATCTCTTTCTTTCAATCCCATAGTAATTTCTCACCTTTTGCTGTACGTTGGTACTAGAAGCTTCTTAGGGGCCCATTGGTGACTTATTTTGCAGGTGCAATCACTAAAAAGCTGGGTGAAATATGAAATGTTCCGATAGTATGCTGGAAAGCGACCGCGGTGCTGGCTGGCTTTGGTAAACACTGCCAGACGTGGACGCGTCTCAGAGCGAACGAATAGTGTTGGTGAGTTTTTTAGCGCTAATTCGAGGCAAAATTTTTGCGATAAAAATGTATCGCTTGTCAGATTTATCGTAATCGATGCCATCGCTGGTCGAGGGGTCCCCTGTATATTATATATATATATAGTCGTGCCGAAAGGCAGAAACTTGCGATCTTGGCTTAAAGCAACGCAGCATCTTGCCATATAGGACAAGTGAAAATTTGTGTATGCATAATTTCGCCAAAATCATTCTGAACCTAACGAAAAAAATATATTTGGATTGTGTTTGTTTAGTACTAAATATTGTAAATGTATTTAAAATATATTTAATTGGGTTGGGCAAAAATACATTGTTCTTGTTATAATAAGGTTAGGTAACGTTTTTTCTAAAGATTCCTTTTGGTGCAAAATTATAAATTTTACATTAAACATTAATAAAAAATATATATCTTTAAACGTATAAGAAAGAAAATTTCAGAACGACTTAATTTAAATGAGTTCTGCTATTTGGACCAGTTTTACATATTCGGCACGACATATATACATATATATACTATATATATATACATATATATAATGATACAATATATATATATATATATATATATAAATATAATTATATATATAATATATAATATTTTTAAATTATTTATTTATTTATTTTATTTTATTTATTTATTTTATTGTATACAATTTGAGCACACATACAGAGGTACAAAAAAATACAGATAAGAGCAGCATGCCAAAGCCACTTATACTATGCTTTAGCATTACGGGCTGGCTTAAAATTAACTTAAGATTAACTAAGCAATGATGAAATCATTTGATAAAACATTAATGTAAACAGATTACTATAAAGCACAAGTGAGTATTACAAAGACAGGTCATATGGTGCATGCATTGTTGTAATTCAGCCCATATGGGTATTCTGTTAGGTAGTGTATTTAAAAAATAATAAAGTTAGATTGGGTTTTAGGGGTTTAACATTTATGTGTATAATTGTGAAAAAACATTTAAGATTATACAATTTATAAGGTTCAGTTATTCAGTATTTATTTGGTTTTGGGTGAGTAATGATCTTTGAAAAGAGACTTGAATTATAAACAGGTAGTGTTTCTTTTATATTTACAGGTAATAAATTTCCCAGATTTTAGGGCCTTTTATGTGCATTGGGGTTTTGCATAGTGTGAATGGACACGAGGAACATCAGAGTGATCTGTGCCTTGTGTTATGGTCATGTGTTCTGTTGAGGTTGGCAAGGAGATGTTTGGGGGGAGGGTTTAATATCAGAGTTAAGTGTTCTTTGTAGTAATAGGTGCAGTAATAAGTATGGATTTTTTTGTATGGTGAGTAGGTTGATGTTTTGAATATTGGTGGAGTGTGCTGCCTGTAGTGTGAATTTGTTATCATTCTGACTGCAGCCTTTTGTTGGGTAATTAGTGGTCTGAGATGGTTAATTGTTGTTGAGCCCCATGCACAAATTCCATAGGTGAGATAGGGTAAATAAGAGAGTGATATAGGGCCAGGAGGGCTGATGTGGAGCATAGTCCCGTATTTTCGATAGTATGCCTACAGTCTTGGAAATTTTCTTAGAAATTTGTTGTATATGTGTATAAAATTTGAATCTATTATCAAGGTGGTTTCCTAAGAATTTTCCCTCTGTTAGCTTTGTGATAGGTGATCCATTTATCATTTGTTTAAGAGGGACATCTGTAGCTCTGTTACAAATGAATGAAGTAGGTTTTGTCAATGTTTAGTGTAAGTTTGTTAGTCCTCACCCGGGTAGATATTTTCTGTAATTCGGTATTTACGTATTGGCTAGCGTGACTGGGTTTCGGGTGGGAGAAGACGTATGTAGTGTCATCTGCAAATAGTGTGGGTTTGAGTAATTGCGAAGCATTTGGTAGGTCATTTATATATATATATATTCATATATATATTGTTACCCCTGGTCACTTATGCATTATTTGAGCCGCATATTTTAGAGGCACAGAAAATATGAGTGTATGTCTCTTTATATTTAGCAAGTTCAGTCTTTTGAAAGTGGTGGGGTGTGCTGTCTAGACAGGAGCTGGAAATCATCCGCACAGCAGCTTTTTGTTGAGGTACCTAGTTCAGCCATCAAAACTTTGGGGCCCAGTCCCTGGACCCATTACGTACCTCTGTAATCTTTTGACTACCGCCCACAGGATGGGTATGGGTGAAATAAAAAACATTTTAAAAACTAACTTATTAGTTTAAGGTGGTTGGCTGTGGTTGATCCCCTACACCTGTTGTCCTGTTCCCCTAGTAAGTAGATACCTGGGTGTTAGTCGATGGTGTGGGTCGCATCCTGAGGGACAAGATTGAGGACCCCAATGGAAATAAGACAGTCCTTCGATGACGCACTCCCTTTTTTGGGTCCTAGGGGGCCCCAGACGGAGGGGCCCAGGTTCGATTCCCGGCGGGTGGAAACATTTCGACACGTTTCCTTACACTGTTGTCCTGTTCACCTAGCAGCAAATAGGTACCTGGGTGTTAGTCGACGGGTTTGTGGGTCGCATCCTTACTAATAGGTATCAGTATGTCACCATTAAAGACACAGCATCAACAACAGGGCCCACTTGTACTGGATTTTCCGCAGGGAAGTGTCCTTGGTCCCCTGCTCTTTTTCATATACTCAAAGATCTTCCATACGTATCCAAAAACCCGAAAACCATTCTCTTGCTGACGACACGACTTATGTCATCTCTCACCTAATCTTGCCCCCTCAACACCATTGTTAATGAGGAGCTGATCAAAAAAATCGACTTGGATGACAGCCCAATAAAATTACGCTTAACACTGACAAAACCTACTATAATTATGTTTGGTAGCAGAGCAGGAGATGCACAAATTAGCATTAAGATCGACAACACCCAATTACCAGACATAATGAGGGCAAATTCCTAGGCTTTTACCTTGGCAATAACCCGAATTTCGCACCCATATCTAACACATAACCAAAAAAGTATCCAAAACGGGTTTGGGGTCCTCTCCAAGATACGTTTCTACGTGCCGCAAATGCCCTTCTCACACTATACCACACGCTTATTTTCCATACCTCACCTATGCTATTTGTGCTTGGGAATCAACTGCAGCAACACACCTAAAGCCAATAATAACCAAGAAAAAACTGCAGTAAGATAATCACTAAAAACCCCTCCCCGGAAACACACCCCCACTCTTCATAGATTTAAACTTACTCCCTGTTCAGTACATCCACACTTACTACTGTGCAATCTACATTACAGGACCTTAAACTCCAATATCAACCTTTACCTAAAACGCTTTCGTGATAGTTTTTGCAGAACCCCCAGGCACAACACCAGACACAAACATCTCTACGACATTCCCCGTGTCCGACTAAACCCTTTTCAAAATTCAATGTATGTCAAAGGCCCCAAAATCTGGAACACCCTACCTGAGAACTCTAGAACTGCAGACACATTCATCACCTTTAAAAAATACCATTAGAAAACATCTTATTTCCCTGATACACCCCATCAAACTAACTCCACGAATACCACCCGGTGGTTCACACTTACACTCACTCACCCATTTGACATAAACAGAAATATTAATCTCAATCTTAAAATAATGAATCTATGTACTCCAATACTGAAACTATGTACTGTGCCAAAACAAAACCATTTCACATTGCTAAACTCACAAACTAGTATTTAGTCACTTAGCCATAATACCAACTTACTTCATAATTTGTAATATTTTAAAATAAAGAATTACACTAAGTCTGCCCGAAATGCCTAGCCATGCTAGGCGTTCTAGTGGTACACTCTGTAATCATTATTTAACTACATGTAAACCACACAATAACCAAATTCTGTAAATTCAACATTGTAATCCTTATAGAGAATAAACTTTGAATTTGAATTTGAATCCTGGGGGACAAGATTAAGGACCCCAATGGAAATAAGTTAAGAGTCCTCGATGACGCACTGACTTTCTTGGGTTATCCTGGGTGGCTAACCCTCTGGGGTTAAAAATCCGAACGAAATCTTATCTTATCTTAACCCACTGGGATAAAAAAAAAATCCGAACAAATCCTATCCATCGGGAAGTCGGGCTGGATACTGTGTAAGCAGTCAGTGGCCCTGATAAACCCAACAAAGAAAATAAAAGAAAGATTTGTTGGGAGGTCGAATGACAGGTGGGCAAAGTTTACTAGTGGAAGTAGGTTATTTAATACGTTAGGCAATCGTTAGGTTTTAGAAAAATTCTCTATCAAAATTCGAAGATGTTACTGTGTCAGACGTATTATATAAATGGTCTAATATATGTCATGCTTGTTAAAATGCATTTAGTGACGCTGTATAGCCCTTGTGGCTTAGCGCTTCTTTTTTTATAATAATAATAATAATAATAATAATGTAAGCAGCGAGCTACATAAAATATCAAACTGAATGACGACCAACAAACTCAGGACTTCTGCCCCAGCCTTCGTCGGGTGTGGACGTCTCTCTCGCCTGTGTATTACCTGGAGTTTACCTGGAGAGAGTTCCGGGGGTCAACGCCCCCGCGGCCCGGTCTGTCACCAGGCCTCCTGGTGGATCAGAGCCTGATCAATCAGGCTGTTGCTGCTGGCTGCACGCAAACCAACGTACGAGCCACAGCCCGGCTGATCAGGAACTGACTTTAGGTGCTTGTCCAGTGCCAGCTTGAAGACTGCCAGGGGTCTGTTGGTAATCCCCCTTATGTATACTGCGAGGCAGTTGAACAGTCTCGGGCCCCTGACACTTATTGTATGGTCTCTTAACGTGCTAGTGACACCCCTGCTTTTCATTGGGGGGATGTTGCATCGTCTGCCAAGTCTTTTGCTTTCGTAGTGAGTGATTTTCGTGTGCAAGTTCGGTACTAGTCCCTCTAGGATTTTCCAGGTGTATATAATCATGTATCTCTCCCTCCTGCGTTCCAGGGAATACAGGTTTAGGAACCTCAAGCGCTCCCAGTAATTGAGGTGTTTTATCTCCGTTATGCGCGCCGTGAAAGTTCTCTGTGGCCTGGTGGCTAAAGCTCCCGCTTCACACACGGAGGGCCCGGGTTCGATTCCCGGCGGGTGGAAACATTCGACACGTTTCCTTACACCTATTGTCCTGTTCACCTAGCAGCAAATAGGTACCTGGGTGTTAGTCGACTGGTGTGGGTCGCATCCTGGGGGACAAGATTAAGGACCCCAATGGAAATAAGTTAGACAGTCCTCGATGACGCACTGACTTTCTTGGGTTATCCTGGGTGGCTAACCCTCCGGGGTTAAAAATCCGAACGAAATCATCAAATCATTCTAGGTCGGCAATTTCACCTGCCTTGAAAGGTGCTGTTAGTGTGCAGCAATATTCCAGCCTAGATAGAACAAGTGACCTGAAGAGTGTCATCATGGGCTTGGCCTCCCTAGTTTTGAAGGTTCTCATTATCCATCCTGTCATTTTTCTAGCAGATGCGATTGATACAATGTTATGGCCCTTGAAGGTGAGATCCTCTGACATGATCACTCCCAGGTCTTTGACGTTGGTGTTTCGCTCTATTTTGTGGCCAGAATTTGTTTTGTACTCTGATGAAGATTTAATTTCCTCATGTTTACCATACTGAGTAATTGAAATTTTCACGTTGAATTCATATTGTTTTCTGCAGCCACGAAAGATTTGGTTGATGCCCCTGGGCCTTGCAGTGTCTGCAAGGGGAAGAACGGTGCTGGGGCTGAGTCCTTGTCTATGTGGATATGAGGATGAGGAACAAGAGGGGAGCGATACTGTGCCTTGGGAACGGGGTTTTTCACCGTGCTGCCCGGACTTTCTCTTTTGAAACTATCTTGTGTTCTGTTATGAAAAAATTAAGACCCATCGCCGATTTTTCCCTTTTTTTTTTAGCGGCTTTTGGCGCTATTACCCCCTGGTACACTTGCAAAGGCTTTTGCAAAGTCTTATATTTTAATCTGCTTTTTTTTTGTTTCTAGTGCATTTGGCCCTTGTCGTAGTGACCCAAATATTTGAGACAGACAGGAGCACCTGTTCAAACCCCGTTCCCCCGGGGTTTGTTAATGATGGGTTTCTAGTGGGTGGTGATCTTGCTTCTTGGGCCCCTTTCAAGATTTTTATGTATGGGATTTTTGCTATTGGTCTGTAGTTCTTTGCTGTTGCTTTTTTGCCCCCCCTTTTTGGAGTGGGGCTAGTTGTTTTTTTTAGTATGTGGGACGACCCCCCGGGCCCCTGCTCCCCCTTTCCAAAAGGTGGAAAAAGGTCGTGATAGGGCTTCTTAGTTCTTGATGAACACAGAGTTCCATGAGTTGGCCCCGGGGGAGGGCATGGGATGTCATTTATCCCGTTCGAAGTCATTTTGGGGTCAGGGGTAACCGGATAGGCTTGTGTTAATCAAATTTTTGGCTCTTCCCTAAAAATTTTATTTTGATCTTGATCTCAGTTGGTTAGCGGCTTGCTAAAAACTAGTCATATTGGGACTTGATAGCTCATCATTTTCCCTTTCTGTATCTGTGTAGGACCCATCTTGTTTTAAGTAGGGGCCAAATGGCGTTGTTCTCGTTTTGATTTGGGATGGAGAAGAAATATTTGGGTTTCTTTCGATTTATTTTTGGCTTTTAGTTCTTCCCCGATTCCGATCCTAAAGGATTCTTTTGCTTAAGTTCGTGCTTGCTATTTCTTGACCCGTGTCCCCTAGCTTTCAATATATTCCTTTTTAGCCGTCTGTTATTCTTTTCCGCGCCTGTAAAGGGAGCACCCGTTCTTTCTATTTTACTCTACTCCTCCTTTTTTTAGAGGAATAAACCTTGTGCATACATCGATGCCCCGAGTTAATCTGTTTTTTGGGATAATTGGGGGCTGTGTTGCTTTGTAAAAATTTTCACCCTTCTTCTGGGACGCTTGTCCCCATCTATTTTGCCCGCGGGGCACTCTACAGGAGGGGCACCTGTACATTGGCTTACTTTTAACAGCTCCATTTTTTCGTTCTGCGATTAATTCTTTATCGGTCTTTGGGGGGAAGCTGGTTACTGAACGCAGGTAGGAGTATGGGCGTCCCTCTCTGTGGGGCTTGGCAAAGGGGGTCCACGGATCTATTTTTAAAACTTCACGTTTCTATCTCTGTTTTACAAAGGAACTTCTGTTCCTTTTCTCTCATCGCCCAGCCTCGGGCAACAAATCTTCCTCGTACCATCGAGAAGTCGGGCTGGATACGGCTTATGCTGCAGTGGCCCTGATAAACCCAACAAAGAAAGAAAGAAAAACCCCCTTCATGCTTTTTGGAAACTGAGCATTAAATATCCAGCTAAACATATCGACAAATGGTTCACCCATTACAAGACACACTGAGGGAAAATTTCTAAGACTCTACCTTGACTTAAATTTCAGACCCACATCCAGCATATAACTAAAAGTTTCAAAAACATTAGGTATCCTTCCAAGGTATGATACTATGTACCCCAAATGGCGCTCCTTTATATCACTATATTATTATTATTATTATTATTATTATAATCAAAAGAAGCGCTAAGCCACAAGGGCTATACAGCTTATATCACTCTATACACAAATAACCCGCACATAAAAGAGAGAAGCTTACGACGACGTTTCGGTCCGACCTGGACCATTGACAAAGTCCCTCTTTTATGTGCGGGTTATTTGTGTATCGTTCCAGTCACGGTATTGTGCCTTTTTTGTTATTTATATCACTCTACAATATACCCTTACCTCACCTATGGTGTTTGTGCTTGGGGATCTACCATGGCCAATCATCTTAAACCTTTAAATAAGCCAACAAAAAGCTGCTGTGTGGATGATCACAAACTCCTGTGCCAGACAACACTCCCCACCACTCATCAAGAGCTTTAACTTACTTATTAATACACAAAATATGCACACTTATTATTGTGCCTACTATATATACAGAACATTAAACTCCAATATCAACCTTCTACTCAAACTTCTAGACAGCTTCAACAGAACACACAGGCATAACATGAGACAAAGCACTTTTTGACATCCCTCATGTCCATCTCGCACTATGCAAAAATGCAATGCACATAACGGGCCCCAAGATCTGGAACTCTGCCTGAAATAGCAAGAGGTCCCCTGCCCACAAATCAATTTAGGACTATACTTAAAAATCATATCTCTCAATAACAACCATACCCACACTATGCTGATCTCTAACCAAATTTGAAGCAACTCTCCCAGATATTTTATTATCCCTTAACTGTTAGGCCAATATTACAAACTTAAAAATGTATGCCTATATCATAAATTGTACTACCTCATATTAATAACAGAGTAAAATATTGAATATTTACAATCTATTACTCTTCACCTGTCTAGACTTAAGTAGTCTTAAAGTATATTAGATTAAGTCTGCCCAAAATGCCTCAGCATGATAGTGGCTTTCTTTGTACCAATCAAATTATGAAATGTAAACACACATTGTAACTTTTGCAAAGAAATAAACTTTTGATTTTTTTTATTTGGTTTTTTGATAAGTTAGTAAGTTTATTCAGGTAAAGGTACACATAAAACAGTTACATACGTTTTCATACTTAGCAGCATATGTGTAGATTACCTACACAGTACAGTACTAGTAATTTATTCCTAGCCCCTTATACAAATCCAAGTCAGTAAATTTTTTTTTTTAAATTAATGTAAACAGTTATACAAAACAAACATAGTACAGCAGTTTATTCTTTTAAATTTTAAGTTTTATTTTTTATTTATATTTTCAAAATGTATCATTTCAGAATGTGTGATAAGGCAGAAGTTGTGGAAAACTTTTATGGAGTTTACATACTGTATTGTATCAACCCGAAGTTTCGGGGTAGAACTTATATTGGCTTTACTACAGACCCGAACCGTCGTATCAAGCAGCACAACAAGGGACAGAAAGCCGGGGGAGCTTTTAGGACAAGTAATAAAGGCCCGTGGTAAATGAATTTTCAGTCAATTGTCAGTTGTGTTGATAGTTAATTATTCTTATTCTTTCAAAGGCTATATGACCCTTGTGGGATTAGTGCTTAGTTTGGATTGTAATAATAATATTCTTTCAAAATGTTTTAGAAAAAATTAAACAAAATTTCTTGGATTGTAGAATCCATATCTACTGAATCTTTTGGTTTGTGCAATCACATGCCATGCCCTGTAAAATCTTCCTATTATTTATAAAATAATGAACTATGCATAAGCTGTCAAGATACATGGTGTTTTAATAAGTTGGCCTTCAGCAAACTGTAATTTGTTAATATAGTATTATGTAACTTCTACTGTTGAGTTTGACATGAATCATTAGTAATGAAAGTAGCATGGCACACAGTTTTGAATATAACATAACACATTATTTGTACATTAGTTTTGTGCATACAGTAATGTACATGGAAAAAATTAATAAATCATAACCTTGCAAACTTGTTGTATTAAGTTTCTCAGGTAAACTTGAATAGAGAATGGTATTTAAGCATTGAAGGGAAAACATACTGTTAAAACTTATACTGTACCAGTACATTAAAAATTACATGGGAAAAGGCATCAAGTTTGTAAAACCTTATAACTAAAATTTTGTCTTTATGAGAGTATTGATTTCTCTAAATAATATACCAGTTAATTTAGGTCACCCTGCCTCAGTGGGATACAGGCATATTGTTGAAAAAAAAAATTAGTTTAGTGTATTTTTATGTTAATGATACAATTTATAATGATGCTTTCTCACTCAAGTGGATGTTGACAGTATTGAGTATGAAACTGTGTTCAAGCAATCTATGATTGAAAATATAAATCATACACAAAATACATAATGTACATGTAAATGAATAATTGGTGCTATATTGTAATAAAGCTCCAAAAATAAAAACATTGCCAGCTAGAGTTAGGCATGGCTCAATTTCCTTAGAAGCTTGTGACCCAGAGTGATGATGCCAGTCCAATTCCATTTTACGTGAAATGTTTGTATGAGACATAAATAATAGTATTGCAGCATGAAAACAAAGGTTGCCATTTTTCTTGTTAAACTTTAGACAGCAAAGGGACATGTTGAAGAGGTTTGGGGAAATAGGTAAGTCAG
>NW_026505833.1:0-36798 GCF_026875155.1 Cherax quadricarinatus
CAAAAATTACCGATGCAAATGAGTCTGCGAATATATTGTTCCGGCTCAGAAGGCCATTCGAGGTGGTTTTTATGCCATCTTGGCCTAAACTTTATATCTTAAGTTTACATTCTCTCCCATTCTAGTTTTTCTCTTGAGATTCACGACTTTTTTTCTCTCGTGAATTCTGCTTTCTTTAAAAGATTTCTCTCCCTTTCCCCCTAAAAAAAATTCCTTCCGTTTTCTCTTTTCCTTTTTTGCTCTATATTGAGATTGGTCAGACTTTTCAAGCGCACACTTTTTTAAGGGAAAGAGTATTCCTTACTTTTCCTTCCGCCAGTCATTTCAATTTCCCTAATTTATCAATCTGATTACTTTGAGACTGCATGTATGTTCTCTCTGTCTCTCTCTCTCTCTCTCACACACACCCTCAGACATACATACAGGTCGTACATATAGGTACAGGCATATCTACATATAGGTAATACATATACATATCTACATGCACACAGGATGCGCGACACAGTCCGTTATTCTCTCAGCTCCTCCAATGCTCCCAGCTCCTCCAACGCTCCCAGCTCCTCCAACGCTCCCAGCTCCTCCAACCCCCCTTCCCCAACCCCCCTCCTCCAACGACCCCCAGCTCCTCCAACACTCCCACAATTCAGCTAGGTTTTACCATAGTTTTCAACAAATGCCGACCTGGTTAAGACTCCTTCTCAAGCAGAACTGCTATGGCCGCTCTCAGCAAATCTCTCTAATATCTTCTGGTTTGCCCCTGGGTGGAGCTGGGAACTCCTAGCTAGGTGGACGTGGGGGATGGGAGGCAGGAGAGAGAGGGAGGAAGAGAAAGGTAGGAAGAGGAAGGGAAGAGGGATAGGGTTGGGTAGAGATTAAATAAGGACTTGAAGTGTTTTGGTGGGCTGTTATTTGCTAGAAACTAAAGTGAGTGGCTGGAAAGTAACAGTAAGCAGCAGCCCGCACAACAGCAACTTCAGAAGCAGTAACAGCGCAGCAAAAGCAGTAGCAATAGCAACAGTAGTAGTAGCAGCCCGCAGCAGCGCAACAACAACAACAGTAAGACCAATAGTAGCAATATCAGCAGTTGCAATGTCAACAGCAGCAGCAACAACAACAGTAAGATCAACAGTAGCAATATCAGCAGTTGCAATGTCAACAAGCAGCACACAACAACAACAGTAAGATCAACAGTAGCAATATCAGCAGTTGCAAATAAGTCCCTAACAAGCAACAGCAACAACAACAGTAAGATCAATAGTAGCAATATCACAGTTGCAATGACAACAGCAGCATCAATATCAACAGCAATTAACAATAGTACACTATTAGCCAGACAGCAGTATTAGCAGAAAAACCAGAAGCACTAGCAGTATCACCAGTAACAGTACCACTAGCAGTAGGAATACCAGCAACAGTAACAGCACTAGCAGTAATAGTAAAGGGGTACCAGAAGCATAAACAACAGTAACAGTACAAATACCATACCAGTAGCAGTACAGGAACCCGCAATAGCCCGATAAACAAATAAAATATCAGAAGTTTCACAGTACAGTACCAGTAACAGTAACAGAACCAGCAATAGTAACCAGACTTTGAAACAGAGTTTAAAACTTATCAGAAGATATATTCTTTAGCTGTTACACGGGAAACACTCAGTGAGTGACAAGCTGTTTTAATAAAGCCTACCATGGTAAAAGTTTGAAGCCTATCAAAGAATGCATTCTCCAGCAGCAGTACCAATTGTGATGAATGGTTTTGAAAACCGACAAGTTGAAGATTGAGACACTTATGCAACATATGGGAACCTTTATTGAGGAAAGGTTTCCAATAGCAGCCAATAAAAAGTAACAATGGACGCCCAGAAGACGAAACACATGTCTCAGGAAAATGGAACTTTGTAAATACAAATTTAAAGACAACACATGTACACTTTAGGCAGGTGCACCTTAGACACTGTTCAGCGTCAGAAACTTCTGCACTTAATAATCCTTCTGCAGTGTTTAGGTCTCTCCTCCTCTCTCTCTCTCTCTCTCTCCTCTCCTCTCCTCCTTTCAACTATAACGACCATAATTATGAGAAAGGAGCCCCAGGGCTTGTTTGAGGAGACACTGAGCCTTCCTGACGGTAAATAATGTTTGGTGCTCCACTTTACCCTTATTGCTATCATCATCATCTATTGTTAATTTATCAATTCTTCCTCCTCCTCCTCCTCCTTCTGTTTCCCCTCTCTGCGGTGATTTCATCTCTCTTCTCTCATATGAAGCTTTTCTTCTCTCCCGTGTAATTCCACATAACCACCTGATAATATGTTCAATTTATCTTCTTCTGTCTCCCTCCTCCCCTCTTCTATCTTCATCCCTATTGTCTGGTCTTCAGTTAATCCATTCGTTCAGAAGCACTGTCAGTTTGTATTTGTATTGGTATCTAGGACACGCTAAGTTCCTGGATATTGAACGGACGGAGGGTGAGGTGAAGGCTGCTATATCGAAGGCACACTCATAGACATCTGCTTCAGAGAACTTTTCAAATATACATGTCATTATTATCATTATTCAGTACCAACAAGTTGGTGAGTAAGACACTTGTCCAGCTGTCTGGTTTCATTAGTGAAGAAACGCTTCGCCTGTACAACAGGCTTCGTCAGTCGAAATACAGAGAGAAGCAGACGTAGAGGAATGCTGATTTAGGTGGTCAGTCCTCAGCCTGGAGAAGTCGAAGTGAAATGGTCAGTCCCTCAGCCTGGAGAAAAAGTTTGAGGTGGTCAGTCCCTCAGCCTGGAGAAGCAGCAAGTCCTAGGTGGTCAGTCTCTCATATGTGTTCGCCTCTACAGATTCATCGAAAAAGTTAAAGCAAAAACACACACCAGGGCTGAGGGACTGAGCCTTCTCAATTCTACATCTCCATTACTGCTTCTCCTCCGTATTCCGACTGAAGAACCTCGCTGAGTCAGTTTAAAAATATCAAACTGTTATGCAAAATGATTTGCTCATTATCCATCCATCAATATAAACCAAGGGAGCGGCTGGCCTGGTGGGCCCTACTGATAAGCAGCACAAAATACATGGCAGGGTAAGACGCGAGCGTTTTGGGCCACTGGAATCATTGTTATAATGAGGCTTATTGACCACCTGCATGCAAGGGGGTTCCTTCTCCTCCAGTGAACATTATGACGTGCCACTGGCCTCTCAGCCTCTTTATTTTAATTTATTTTTTAATTAATGAAGTGACCTACCGTCCCTGGCAGGTCCCAAAGGGCCGTACGTGGGAAGTGGACTGGTTGTCCTCGCTATTATCTTACTTTCCTTTTATTTTCTTAATCTTTTTGTTATTAACTTTGTGTTCCTCTTATTTTATACTCCCTTCATTATCATTATTATCACGTCATCATCGTAGTTTTAAGGGTTACAACAGTTTACTTTGGCTGTTCCTAATATTTCTCGACCTTCCTTCACAATGACTTAGGTGTTTATTTTTTTCCACAGCGCTGCCTGATTAAATCTTAAGGCTGCAGGTATTCTATGTACATGAAAAAACCCTTTTTCTTTTAAAATATTGGGAGTCCTTTATACCAGAGGGATAGACTGGGGTAAGAAGCAGGAGATGAGGTGGAGAGAGAGTTTGGGGTAAGGGTTGAGGATAGGGGGTAGTAGAAAACTAATTGATATTCCTCTACGGGGTTATTTTTCCTTGTTCAGTCTTGTGCTTATTTTCCTTCCATTAATGATGGTTGATTTTATCTCTTAGAGGCTTCTGTTGAGGTGAATGATCTGTTGTGTATTTGCAGTAATTTGATCAACATTAACCCACAAGGAGACGGAAACACAGGAGGTTGATTGATCTGTGTATTTCGATCCTCTTCTGAGGATATATATATATATATATTATATTATATATATATATTATATATATATATAATATATATATATAATATATAATATATATATATACATATATATACATATATATTATATATATATAATATATATATATATATATATATATTATTTATATTATATATAGATCACAGTAAACAGGTGATTCAGAATATGCAAAACAACCACTCTGAAAGAATAGAGAAATTCCAAGCGCTTTCGTGACTACTCACATTATCAAGGAACTATGAAAGTAAAGCATCCAAGGAAGCTATATAAGGGGTCTGGCCAACACCTCACCATCAGATCCCACAACGGTTAAACACCTGACGCGCGCCGACCCAACTTGGATAGCTCCATTGCACAACTCACCCACAAACTATTCTATCCAAGAAAATTTTAAAATTATTATTTGTCCAGTGTATTATTAAATTCTTCCCAAATTCTATTAATTATAAATGGATCTAATTTATATAAACCAAAGGAAATATTCATATTATTGTCAAAACTGCTTTTTATGAAACAAGATTCAATTATATTCCTGTCGACCATAGACTTGCTTGATACAACTTTCTCAACTTTTTGAAAATCAATTGGATGGTTAAAATCTCTCACATGAATAAATAGAGCATTGGAATCTTGTCCAGTTCTAATGCCATATTTATGTTGTTTTAATTTTAGTTCGAGACTTTTACCAGTTTGACCGTAATAAGCTTTATCGCAAATTTTACAAGGAATCTTATAGACACATCCGTCAGCATTTTGGGGGGAATTCTTTATCAAAAGTTTTTTTTACTGTATCAAGATTTTTAAATACAATTTGTATTTGGGAAGAATTTATTAATACACAGGACAAATAAATTTTAAAATTCTTAATTCTTGGGTAGAATAGTTTGTTCGTAGGTTGTGTGAAGGACCTGTCTAGTTGGTCAGCGGGCCTGCTGCAGAGTTACCTTTCTTATGAGTCGAGCGTCAGGTGTTGCTTTGTTGTGGGATGTAATAGTGAGGTGCAGTCTAGACCCTTTATATGCCTTCCTTTGATGCATTACTTTTATTGTTCCTTGATAATGTGAGTAGTCACGAAAGTGGTTGGAATTTCACTATTCTTTCACAGTGGTTGTTTTGCATAATCTGAAATCACCTGTTTACTGTGGTCTTATTGCATATATTTTATATATATATATATATTATATAATATATATATTAAAATATATATATATTATATTTATGTATGTATATATATATATATATATATATATATATATATATATATATATTTTATATATATATATATATATATGCCGTATAGGTAATACTGGCAATTAGAAAGAACTCTTTTTAAAATTAAGCCCTTTCTAAAATTTATCTTATACGTTTAAAGTATATTTATTTTCGTTTATTTTAAATGCAAAAATTAATTAAAAATTTTTTGTACCAAAGAACCTAAGAAAACTTACCTAACCCATTATAACAAGCGCAATAAATTTAGCCTAATCCAACTAAATATATTTTAGACAAGTTTAAAAATACTTTAATAATAATCAAATACAATGAAATATATTTTTTTCGTTAGGTTCAGAATGATTTTGCAAAATTTAAATTGCTTTACAAAATTTCGCTGCCTTATTCGACAAGAAGAGCGTTGCTATTGTTAGCCAATACTCAAGTTTTACCTATTTGGGACGACACACACACACACACACACACACACACACACACACACACAGGCATGAGGAACTTCTTCAAAACATTCAGTGGGAGAGGGAACTGACAGGAAAACCAGTACAAGAAATGATGGACTATGTGCAACAAAATGCAAGGAGGCAGAGGAGAGGTTTGTTCCCAAGGGAAACAGAAATAATGGGATGAACAGAACGAGTCCTTGGTTCACCCAAAGGTGTAGGGAGGCAAAAACTAGGTGTACTAGAGAATGGAAAAGGTACAGAAGACAGAGAACTCAGGAAAATAAAGAGAATAGCCGAAAAGCCAGAAACGAATAATCACAGATAAAAAGGGAGGCTCAGCGACAATATGAAAATGACATAGCATCGAAAGTCAAGACTGACCCGAAGCTGTTGTACAGCCACATCAGGAGGAAAACAACAGTCAAGGACCAGGTAATCAGACTGAGGAAGGGTGATGGGGAATTCACAAGAAACGACCGAGAGGTATGTGAGGAGCTCAACACGAGATTTAGAGAAGTATTTACAGTGGACACCAGTAGGACTCCAGGAAATCAGAACAGGGGGGTACACCAGCAAGTGCTGGATGAGGTACATATAAACAAGGAGGAAGTGAAGAAGCTGCTATGCGAACTTGACACATCAAAGGCGGTAGGACCAGACAACATCTCTCCGTGGATCCTTAAAGAGGGAGCAGAGTATTGTGTGTGCCATTAACAAAGATCTTCAACACATCATTTGAAACTGGGCAACTCCCTGAGGTATGGAAGATGGCAAATGTAGTCCCAATTTTTAAAAAGGGAGACAGGGCATGAGGGACTAAACTACAGACCTGTATCACTAACGTGTAAGTATGCAAGGTCATGGGAGAAGATCATCAGGAGGAGAGTGGTGGAGGGACCTGGAAAGAAACAAGTGTTTAATTGACAACCAGCACGGTTTCAGGGAAGGAAAATCCTGTGTCATAAAACCCACTAGAGTTTTGTGACAAGGTGACAGAAAATAAGCAATGAGAGAGAGGGGGTGGACGACTTTCATTTTTTTGGACTGCAAGAAAGCTTCGACACGTCCCTCACAAGGGTTACTGCAAAAGCTAGGATCAGGCACCATTTAAAAGTCCTCTCTCTCTCTCTCTCTCTCACCTCCTCACACTCTCTCTCTCTCCTCTCTCGCTCTTTCAACTATAACGACATAATTAGTAGAAAGGAGGCCTAGGGCTTGTTTGAGGAGACACTGAAAGCCTTCCAACGGTAAAATAATGTTTGGTGCTCCACTTACACCCTTATTGCTATCATCATCATCTATGTTTAATTTATCAATTCTCCTCCTCCTCCTCCTCTTACTGTTTCCGCCCCTCGCGGTGATTTTCATCTCGCTTCTCTCATATGAAGCTTTTCTTCTCCTCCCGAGTAATTCCACATAACCTACCTGATAATATGATTCAATTAATCTTCTTCTGTCTCCCTCCCTCCCCTCTTCTATCTTCAATCCAATATTGAGGTCCTGTCCCTTCAGATTAAATACCATTCGTTCAGTAAGCACTTGTCTTTTTGTATTTGGTATTGGTAATCTAGGACACGCTTTAGAGTTCGCAAGATATTGAACGGACGGAGGGTGAGGTGAAGGCTGCTATAATCGAAGGCACACACATAGAACATCTGCTTCAGAGAACTTTTTCAAAAATACATGTCATTATATCATTATTCATACCAACAACGTTGGTGAGTAAGACACTTTGTCCAGCTGTCTGAGTTTCATCATTAGTGAAGAAACGCTTCGCCTGTACAACAGGCTTCGACAGTGCTGAAAACAAGAGAAGCAGACGTATATAGGAGATGCTGATTTGAGGTGTCAATCCCTCAGCCCTGGGAATTCGAGTGAAATGGTCAGTCACCTCACCTGGAGAAGAATCTTGAGGTGGTCAGTCCACCTCAACCGGAGAAGCAGCAAGGATCCTAGGTGGTACAGTCACTCATAATGTGTTCAGCCTCTACAGATTCATCGAAAAGTTGAAGCTAAACAACACACCAGGCTGAGGTCCTGAGGCCTTACCTCAAATCCTACATCACCATTACTGCTATCTTTCTCCTCCGTATTTCCGACTGAAGAAACCCACGACAGAGTCAGTAAAACATAACAAACTTGTTAAGCAAATGATTTGCTCATTATCCATCATCAATATAAAACCAAAGGTGAAGCGGAGCTTGGCCTGGTGGGTGGCCCTACAGAAAAGCAGCACAATAAACATGGGCAGGGTAAACGCGAAGGCGTTTTGTTACCACTGGAATCATTGATGAATAAAAGAGGCTTAATGATCCACCCCTGCATCTGCATGCAAGGGATTCACCTTTCTCTCCTCACAGATTAACATAATACGTGCCACTGGTCCTCTCTCAGGCCCTTTATTATAATTATTTTTTAATTAATGAAGTAACCTACCGTACTTGGCAGGTGCAAGGACCGTACTTGGGAAATGTGACTGTTGTCCGCTCGCTATTATCTTACTTTCCTTCATTTTCCCTTAATCTTTTTTTGTTATTAACTTTGTGTTCCTCTTATTATTATACTTCGTTCATTATGCATTATTAACATCGTCTTCATCGTAGTTTTTAAGAGGTTACAACAGTATTACTTATGTGCTGTTCCTAATATTATATCTCGACCTTCCTTCACAATGACTTAGGGTGTTGTATTTTTTTGCCCAGGCGCAGCCTGATTAAATCTTAAGGCGCAGGTATTCTATTACATGAAAACCTTATACTTTAAAATATTGGGAGTCCCTTGTATACCAGAGAGTAGACTGGGGTAAATGAAGCAGGGATATGAGGTGGAGAGAGAGTAGGGATAAGGTTAGGATAGGGGGGTAGTAGATAACTAATTGAAATCCCTCTTACTGTTTATTTTTTTCCTTGTTCATCTTGTGCTTATTTTTCCTTCCATTAATGATGGTTGATTTTATACTCTTAAGAGGCTTCTGTTGAGGTGAATGATCTGTTGTGTATTTTGCAGTAAGTGATCACATTCAACCCACAAGAGACGGAAACACAGGAGGTTGATTTGATCTGTGTATTTCGCTCCGCTTCTGAGGATATATATATATATATATATATATATATATAAATATAATATAATATATATATATATAAATAATATATATATAAATATATATATATAACATATAATACATATATATATATATATATAAATATAAATAATATATATATATATATACTATATAAATATATAATATAAGTCACAGTAAACAGGTGATTTCAGAATATGTCAAAACAACCACTCTGAAAGAATAGAGAAATCTTCCCAGCGCTTTTGTGACTACACCACATTATCAAGGAACTATGAAATAAAGCATTCCAGGAAGCTATATAAGGGGTCTGGCCAACACCTCACCATCAGATCCCCAACGGTTAAACACCTGAACGCCGCGCCGACCCAACTTGGATAGCTCCATTGCCACAACTCACACACCACAAACTAACTATATCGCAAGAAAAATTTTTAAAATTATTATTTTGACCATGTATTATAAATTCTTCCCAAATTCATTAATTATAAATAGGATCCAAATTTATATAACCAAAGGATAAATATCATATTATTGTCAAAAACAGAACTCTGCTTTTTATAAAACAATATTCAAATTGATATTCCTTCGAACCATGGACCTTGCTTGATTACTACTGTTCTCAACTTTTTGAAAATCAATTGATGGTTAAAATCCTTACATGAATAAATAGAGCAGTTGGAAATCTTGTTCCAGTTCTATGCTATCTTTATGTTGTTTTAATCTTAGTTCGAGATTTTTACCATGTTTGACCGTAATAAACTTTATCGCAATTTACAAAGGAATCTTATAGACACATCCATCAGCATTTAGGGGGGAATTCTTTTATCAAAAAAGTATTTTGTACTGTATCAAGATTTATATGAATACAACTTTTAATATTAAAAGTCGTAAGAAGAGAAGCATATCAACCAATATTTCATGGTAAGGAAGGAGAACCAAACATATTTTTATTTAATAAAGCTGTTGTCCCCTTTTTTATTTTGGATTGTAAAAGTATTTCTAAGCAACATTAAAAGAGTTTATAAATCAATTACATTTTCTTGGGTATTCCTTAGGTATGATTTTAAAATACCCAAGAAATGTAATTGATAAATCTTATTAAAGTTGCTAGAAATACTTGTTTTTACAATCCAAAAAGGGAACAACCAGCCTTATTCCACTAAAAATATGTTGGTTTCATTCTTCCTTACCATGAAAACTTGTTGGATATGCCTTCTCTTCATTAAGACTTTAAATTTTAAATTGTATTCAAAAATCTTGATACAGTAAAAAAACTTTTGATAAAGATTCCGCCCCAAAATGCTGATGGATGTGTCTATAAGATTCCTTAATACAATTTGCGATAAAGTTTTATTACGGTCAAAACAGGAAAAATCTCGAACAAGATTAAAAAACATAAATATACAATTAGAACTGGACAAATCCAATGCTCTATTATTCATGAAAGAGATTTTAACCATCCAATTATTTTGCACCAAAAGTTGAGAAAGTAGTATCAAGCAAGTCCATGGTCGACAGGGAATAAAATTGAATCTTGTTTCCATAAAAAGCAGTTTTTGACAATAATATGAATATTTCCTGTTGGTTTATATAAATTCTGATCCATATATAATTTAATAGAATTGGGAAGAATTTAATAAAACACGGACAAATAAAAGTTTTTAAATACTTGGTTAAGAATAGATTATGGGTGATTTGTGCAAAGGACCTATCCAAGTTTGTCGGCGCCGTCAGGTGTTTAAAACCCGTTGTGGGTATCTGATAGTGAGGTTGATGGCCAGACCCTTATATAGCTTCATTGGAGCTTTTACTTTCCTATTCCATGATAATGTGAAAGCACGAAAGCGCTTGGAATGTCCACTAATCTTTCAGATGATTGTTTTGTATATATAATATATATATATATATTATATAGTATATATATATACAAAATATATATATATATATATATATGCAAAACAACCACTGTGAAAGAATAGAGAAATGTCCAAGCGCTTTCGTGACTACTTCACAATATCAAAGAACAATAAAAGTAATGCAATCAAAGGAAGGCATATAAAGGGTCTAGACCACACCTCACTATCACATCCCACAACAAAGCAACAACCTGATGCGCCGACTCATTAAGAAAAGGAACACTGTACATGCCCGCTGGCCCCGATTAGACAGGTCCTTCACACAACCACACCACCAAAAACTATTTTACCCAAGAATTAATAATTTTTAAAAATTTATTATTTTGTCCAATGTATTATTAAAGATTCTCTCCCAATTCTATTAATTATAATGGATCTATTCATATAAACCCAAAGGAAAATATTCATATTATTGTCAAAAACTGCTTTTTTTATGAAACAAGAATTCATTAATTCCGTCGACCATAGACTTGCTTGATTACCAACTTTCTCAACTTTTTGAAAAATCAAATGGGATTGGGTTTTAAAATCTCTCCACATGAAATAAATAGAGCATTGGAATCTTGTCCAGTTAGCCTAATGCCATATTTAATGTTGATTTAATATAGTTCGAGACTTTTACCAGTTTGACCGTAATAAGCTTTATCGAAAATTTTACGAAGGAATCTTATATACACATTCCGTCAGCATTTGTGGGAAATCTTTATCAAAAGTTTTTTTTTAAAATTACTGAATAAGAATTTAATACAATTTGTATTTTGAAAATCTAGTAATACACAGGACAATAAATTTTAAAATTCTTAATCCTTGGGTAGAAATATTTGTTCGTAGGTTGTGTGAAGGAAGCTGTCTAGTTGGTCATCGGGCCTGCTGCAAGAGTTACCTTTCTTATGAGTCGGAGCGTCAGGGTTTACTTGTTGTGGGATGTAAAAGTGAGGGTGTCAGTCTAGACCCTTTATATGCCTTCCCTTTTTTGCAATTACTTTATTGTTCCTTGATAATTGAGTAGTCACGAAAGTGGTTGGAATTTCACTATTCTTTCACAGTGTTGTTTTGCATAATCTGAAAACATCACCTGTTTACTGTGGTCTTATTGCATATATGATATATATTATATATATATATATTATATATATAAATATATATATATATATAAAAAGTATGTATGTATATATATAATATATAGATATAATATATAATAAATATAAATATATATATATATATATATATATATATCAGCCGTATAGGTAATACTGGTCAATTACAGAACACGTTTAAAAATTACCCTTTCTAAAAAATTATCTTATACGTTTAAAGATATATTTAGTTTCTTTATTTAATAATGCAAAATTAATTAAGAATTTTGTACCAAAAGACCAAGATAAAACTTACCAACCTCATTATATAACAAGCGCAATATAAATTTAGAGCCTAATCAACAAATATATTTTGGACAAGTTTATAATATTTAATAAAAATCAGAAATAACAATGAAATATATTTTTTTTTTCGATAGGTTCAATGATTTTTTGCGAAATTAATGCATACCGAACTTTTCCGCTTGCCTTAATTCGACAAAAGACGTTGCTATTTAGCCAATATCTCAAGTTTTACACTATTGGACGACACACACACACACAACTGCACACACACACACACACACCCAACCAGCATGAGGAACCTGTCCCCTACAAAACATTCAGTGGGATAGGAACTGACGGAAAACCAGTACAGTAATGATGGACTATGTGGCAACAAAATGCAAGGAGTGCAGAGGAGAGTTTTGTTCCCAAGGGAAACAGAAATAAGGGGATGAACAGAAACGAGTTCCTTGGTTCACCCAAAGGGTAGGAGGCAAAAACTAGGTGTACTAGGAATGGAAAAAGGTACAAAGACAGAGAACCAGAAAATAAAGAAGAATAGCCGAAAAAGGCCAAAACGAATTAATCCTTCAGATAAAAAGGGGAGTCTCACGGACAATAGAAAATGACATAGCATCGAAAGTACAAGACTGACCAACTGTTGTACATCCACATCAGGAGAAAACAACAGTCAAGACCAGGTTTAATCAGACTGGAGGAAGGGTTGATTGGGGAATTCACAAGAAACGACCGAGAGGTATGTGAGGACTCAACAGAGAATTTAGAGAAGTATTTCCAGTGACCACCAGTAGGACTCCAGGAAATCAGAACAGGGGTACACCAGCAAGTGCTGATGAGGTACATATAAACAAAGGAAGTGAAGAAAGCTGCTATGCGAACTTGACACATCAAAGGCGGTAGGACCAACAACATCTCTCCGTGGATCCTTAAAGAGGGAGCCGAGATATTGTGTGTTGCCATTAACAAAGATCTTCAAACACATCCATTTGAAACTGGCAAACTCCTGAGGGGTATGTAAGATGCAAAAAGTATTCCCAATTTTTAAAAAAGGAGACGACCCTTGAGGCACTAAACGTACAGAACCTGTATCACCTAACGTGTATAGTTTATGCAAGGTCATGGAGAAGATCATCAGGAGGAGAGTGGTGGAGTCCCCTGTAAAGAAACCAAGTGTATAATTGACAAAAACCAGCACACGGTTTCAGGGAGGAAAATCCAGTGGTTCATAAACCTACTAAGTTTTTGTTGACAAGGTGACCCAATAAACAAAGAGAGAGAGGGGTGGATCGACTGGCAATTTTTTCAGGACTGGCAAGAAAGCCTTTCTGCGACACAGTCCCTCACAAGAGGTTACTGCAAAAAAGCTATGAGGAATCAGGCACACAGTAAACAGTAAAGGCTCAGCAATGATCAGAGAATACCTGAACAGGGAGGCAACACGATCATGGTACGTGCCGAGGTGTCAGAGTGGGGGCGCCTTTGACAAGCGGGTTCCCACAGGGGACAGTCCTAGTAACCTGTGCTGTTCTTGGTATATGTGAAACGACATACGGAAGTGATAGACTCAGAAGTGGTCCTGTTTGCATATGATGCGAAGTTAATGAGAAGAAATCAAATCGGATGAGGACAGGGATGAAAACAAAGAGATCTGACAGGCTACAAGCCTGTCAGCAACTGGCTCCCTGAGTTTAACCCTGCCAAATTGCAAAGTCATGAAGATTGGGGAAGGCCAAGAAGACCGCAGACACAATATAGTTTAGATGGCCAAAGGACTGGCAAACGCTTTCACTCAAGAAAAAGATCTGTGGTGAGTATAACACCGAGCAATAATCTCCCTGAGGCAAAACACACAATCAGATAACTCAGCAAGCATAACGGACGGGCCTGGCAAACCTACGGAAAGCGTTCCGATGAACCTCATAAGGATTCGTTCAAGGCTCTGTAAACCATTTACGTCAAGGCCCATACTGGAGTATGCAGCACCAGTTTGGAATCCCACACCTAGTCCAAGCACGTCAAGAATAGGAGAAAGTGCAAGAGGTTTGCAACAAGGCTAGTCGCAGAGCTACGAGGAATGATCCTACGAAGAACGTTGAGGGAAATCGGCCTGACCGACCACTGGAGGACAGGAGGGTCAGGGGAACATGATAACTACATATACAGGTACTGCGCGTAATGACAAGGTGGACAAAGACGGATTGTTCCAGAGAGGGGAACACAGACACAAGAGGTCACAATTTGAAGTTGAAAGACTCAGATGAATCAAAGGGATGTTAGGCAGTAATTTCTTCTTCAATCATAGAGTAGTCATACCGTGAAGAGCCTAGAAAGTGACGCAGTGGAGGCGGGAAACCATACATAGTTTTTAAGAAGGCGAAGGTATGATAAGCTCATGGGGCAAGGAGAAGAGGACATAGTTAACATAAATCAGCGAAGAGCGGGCCAGGAGCTATGACTCGACCCCGGAACAACCACAGAATATGTAAGAACAAATAGTGAGTACCACTACCACCACCAACACCACCCCCCATCACCAACAACCACCAACACCACCAACATCACCACCACCATCACCACGCCACCAACACCACCACTAAATCCACCACCACCAATCACCACCCACCACCTCACCACCATCACCACCACCACACTACCTCCACCACCACCACCTACCATCACCACCACCACCATCACCACACCACCCACCACCACCACCACCACCATCAACCACCACCCACCCCCACCACCATCACCACACCACCACCCACCACCACCACCACCACCAACCACCACCACCACCACCACCACCATCACCATCACCACCATCACCACCACCACCACCATCACACCACCCACCAACACCACCACCTACCACCACCACCATCACCACCACCACCACCACCACCACCACCACCATCACCACCGTACCCATCACCACCACCACCACCCATCACCACCACCACCATCAAACCACCACCACACACCACCACCTCCACCACCAGCCAATCACCCACCCACGCACCACCACCACCACACCACCACCACCACCACCTAACCAACACAACCACCACCAACACCACCAACACCACCCACCACCACACCCACCACCACCAACACAACCACCACCACCACCACCCTACCACCACCTCCACCACCCCACCGACCACCACCACCACCACCACCGCCACCAACAACCACCACACCACCACCAACACCACCAACCAACAACCACCACCACCACCACCACCACCATCAACCATCAACCAACCCACCACCATCATCACCATCACACCACCACCACACACCACCACCAACCCAACACCACCAACACTACCAAAACAACCAACCACCAACACCACCACCAACACCACTACCAGTACCATCACCACCACCATCACCACCACCACCCTCCATCACCACCACCACCACAACAACCACAACCACCACCACCTATCACCACCACCAATATCCACCACAACCACCCACCATCAAATACCACCACCACTATCACCACACAACCAATACCACCACCACCACGACAACGTCACCATCCACTCCATCGCCTACCATCTTCTGCATCACCACCACCTCCACCCCACCATCATCACAACCTCAACACCACCACCACACCACTGTCGTTTGTTGTCGTCATCATCTATCATACGACCTGTGACCTTTCCGTTGTCACATAAACCGTGAAACGAACGACACAAAATAAGATTTTCGTATTCCAGCAGCAAATCGGGCGTAATCTCTCTTCATTAAGCCAGCCACACCACCTTAGATGTGTGTGTGTTTGTGTGTGTGTGTGGTGTTGGTGTGTGTATGTGTGTGTGTGTGTGTGGTGTTGTGAGTGTGTGTGTGTGTGTGTGATTGTGAGTGTTTGTGTTGTTGAGTTTTGTGTGTGTGTGTGTTGTGTTGGGTGTGTGGTGTGGTTTTGTTGTTGTGTATGTGTGTGAGTGTGTGTTTTGTTGTGTTGTGTGTGGTGTGTGTGTGTGGGTGCGTTTGTGTGTGTGGTGTGGTGTTATGTGTGTGGTGTTTGTGTTGTGTGTGTGTTTGTGGGTGTGTGTGTTTTGCCTGTTCGTTATCAATACACTTGTCCGTAAGATTCTTGGAATGTTTTATTATTGTAAATTATATATATAATATATATATATATATATATAGATATATATATAGTATATATATAGATATATATATATAAATGGTGTGTATATATATATATATTATATATATATATAATATAATATATATGATAATATATATATATATATATATATTAATTTATATATAATATAATAATAATATATATATAATTATTATTATATATATGGGTCCACGTCTGGTGTACATTTGGGACCCACAGCCTCGGAGAATTGGATAAAAAGGATCCAAAGAAGACAAATTGCATATCTTCCTGAAGCTGTTTGAATATTCCACTTCCCCTACCACCCCATCTTTTCATTCTTTTCTACCCAGTTTGGTGTATTTAATTACATAATATGTTTTTACAGAAGATATTAATAGATACATTGTTGATATAAAAGATGGTATACACAATGTACACGAGATGTGAGAGAATACATGTCAGTACAAATTGTTAAATGTATGTCACTGATTATAATGCGAAAATCTCATCCCAGCTCTTCAGAGCTGGAAGCGCGAGCCCAAAAAACAGCTGGCATTACCCTCTGAAACAGCCGCACTGAGTTGCTTGAGCAGAAAACTAGTTTGCCACCTGGGATCCCCTAGTTACCCCTGATGAGTCCTTTTCTCTATACATATTATTTATTTATAATAGATCTCGCAGACCGAGTTCCTTAGGTTTCGTAAGCGGCACTTAGGAAAAAGCTAAGCACTCGACCACTGAAAATGGATAACTTAACAGAATCATATAGAAAGAACGAACGTATAAATGTGGCGAATAAAACATTGTACTATGATGATCATACCTCAGGATGACAATATTTACCTTCAAGATCACAACTCGACCAGAAGGAGAAGGAGAAGTAGATTTCGTCAGGAAACATGGTCGGTGTTTGGTCCTCTAATGGACTATCCGGCTATCAACTTCCACCTGCCACACCTTTGTCTCCTCCCCTTCCTTCCCTCCAATACCCTCCACTTCCCTCCTCCCCCCACCCCCCTCTATACTCCTTCCCCGTTCCTCTCCTTCCCACTGCTCGCTTTACTCCTCTCCCGCTGCTCCTCATCTTAATCCCCCTGCCTCTCGCTATCCCCCACTCCCCTCTTCCCCCCCCCCCTTTCAACCATCAACTTCATTCCATTCATGGAATTTGTGGAGTAGTGTCCCTGTTTCTTGTTGTGGTTGATGGTAGTTTTTGTGGCTGGTGGTGGTTATTGTTTATGGTTGATGGTATTTATTGTGGCTGTGGTAGTTGTATGTGTTTGATAAAATATTGTTGTGGCTGGTGGTCGTTGTTGTTGCAGGTGTGGTTGTTGTGGCTGGTGTGGTTGTTGTGCTGTGGTGGTTGTTGTGGCTGGTGGTGTTTGATGTGTGGAGGTGGAGGTTGTTGATGGTTAAAAGTTGTTGTGGCTAGTGGTGGTTGTTGTGGCTGTGGTGGTTGGAAATATAAACACATTATGCGTATAATGTGATCCTTTATTGACTACTTCGCCCACACCGTGGGCTTTTTTTTTTTTTCCAAGTCATCAAAAACAGATCTCTACCTGTGGTGGAAAGGGACCCCAGTATATCTGTTTGTGACTTGAAAAAGCCCACGTGTGGGCTAAACGTATTCAATAAAGGATCACATATACTGCAATATGTGTTTATATTTCCATTGTGTCGGTATTTTTTATACCATTTATTTCCTTCCTGGTGGTGATTGTTGTATGGCAGTGGAGGTTGTTGTGGCGGTGATGGATGTTGTGGTTGATTGATAGTTGTTGTGGCTAGTGGTGGTTTTGTGGCTGGTGTGGTTGTTGTGGCTGGTTTGTGGTTGTTGTGGCTAGTGGTTGGTTGTAGTGGCTGGTGGTGGTTGTTGTGGCTGGTGTAGGTTGTTGTGGCAGGTGATGGTTGTTGTGGCTGGTGTGTTGTTGTGGCTGGTGAAGGTTGTTGTGGTTGATGATAGTTGTGGCAGGGTTGTGTTGTAGTGGCGTGGTGGTGGTTGTTGTGGCCTGGTGGTGGTTGTTGTGGCTGGTGGTTGTTGTTAGTGGCTGTGGTGGTTGTTGTGGCTTGATGGAATTTTTTGATGTGGCTGGTGGTGGTTGTTGTGGCTGATGGTAGTTGTTGTGGCTGGTTGTGGAGGTAGTTGGCTGATGGTAGTTTAGTTATGTGGCTGGTGGTTGGTGGTGGTTTGTTGCTGGTAAGTGGATGTATTGGTTGATGGTAGTTTATTTGGGCTGGTGGTGGTTGTTGTTGTTGATGGAGGTAGTTTTGTCCCGTTTTTGTTGTTTTTTCTGTGACTTTGATGGCGTATGAAACGTGTAAATGGATATGGCAAGCTCTGCATGTACGATAAGCATGTCTGAAAGCGGTGTATTAATCCATTGCAATGTTTGAATAAGTTACTTCATCCAAACTGAGATTGAAAATGGAAGCATATAATAAAACACACACACACACACACACACAACACACCCCACCCAACCCCACACACAATCACACAACACACACACACGACACAACACACACACAAAATAAACAAGCAGAAGACTCATCGGAAAAAGGGCGCAGAAGGTACACCTCGACAGGAAAGGACGGGAATCGACAGGAAGCTTCAACAGGATCAAACATGAGCTCCACACTGACTTGGACTTTCTTTCCCGCTCAACATATATCGAGAAAAATTTGCATATATATTTTTTTCTCCTCCAGAGAAAAACTGATGCGAACAAAAAACTTAGTAAACTGTAACATTTATAACTAACGATTAATTATTATTATGTATTATTATTAATATAATCTCATACTGTTTAAATTATTTATATAGTAGTAGCAGTTGATAGCAGCGGTAGACAGTAGTAGCAGTAGTAAAAGTATTTTCCATGAGGGAGTTATACAGCGCCGTGGGTAATGGGAAGTAACATTATTACGTGTAAAAATGCGCGAACGAGAATTTTCATTCAGAGGCCCAGTCCTTCACGCGCTGTCCAAGCATAAGCCCACATGGCATTTTCATGTAGATTCGTATTTGTCCGGGTAACTGTGGCGAAATTAATAGAGCTAACATATGTCAACCTAGCCTAACCTTTGCCCATGAAAGATTTGAAGCCACCCCCAGAAGATACATTCGCAATGGATCCAGAGCCGATTCTAAATGTTTAAATATATCATTCCATTGTCACCAACCACAATCTATACAGTATGGAGGTATCATCTGATCCTTATGAAGGCAGCAGCACATTAACGATTAATGAATTTTTCAAATAAGACATAGTCAGGATATTTCATGGAGAAAGGATCAAAGCCTCTATTAAATAACAATTTAATGGAAGTGCCACCACAAACTTGAGAAAAAATTCCCAGCCTTATATTGAGGATCGTCAGTATCAAAAAATTTAAGGCCATAACTGAAGGAGCTTTCTCAAGTAATATCGCACATTAATAATATGGTTATTATTATTAATGTTATTGTAGGATTAATTAACAAATGATTATTAATCTAAGGGCTACACCCAAAAGGGTCAAACAGCAGCTTAAATATGGTCGAAGAAACCACAAGAAAAGAATGATGCAGATAACGGAGACCAGATGCACCATGTTACGTACCAGTCTTGCCGACCACCTTTTTCTCATTACAGTGCAACCCAGCGCTGAAAGTTTGAAGTCGATCAGGTGAGGGCCTTCTCGAGATATAAACAAAAATGTTGGAGAAGTTAAATAAAATGAAAATCGAGCGCCACGATATAATAACCCTTCGGTAAAAATCTTATGAGGTGATAATGTATTCGATTAACAGACAGACTCTCCAGACCGGTTAGACAGACGACTTTTGTACAAGGAATCACAGTGGAAAGTCACATCACGGACCAATCACAACACGTGCTACGACCATAACACTGCATGTGGACGAATCACATCAACAAAGTACAACATTAACATTTTATTGGCCAATCACATCACTATCGAGACCATCACATTACAATGGATCCAATTAAAGCACTGTATCTTGCTTCCAGACCGCCAATTTAGAGCATAGCTTGCTACCAGCAACAGCCAATGAAGGTATTCTTACATTTTCTTTCTTGTCCAGCAAACAGCCAATGAAGATTACTAGCGCTTTAATGCCAGACTACAGCCAATAGGAGTACAGCGCAAGCCTACTAGCAGCAGCCAATGGGAAAAAAGTAACTAAAAGGACCAAGCAAAGAGCTCATTGCTAAACCTTCTCATCTAGATACAATCATTTCCGATCTTCTCTACCCTCGATTTTACTGTTTTGTCTACATACAACTGACGAGGGCCTGTCATTGACCGGGCCTCATCATGACCCTGGAGGCCTTATCATGGACCGACTGACGAGACCTGGTCCAATGACCGGGCCTCATCATGGACCGGACTGACGAGGCTGGTCAAGGACCGGGCCTCACTCATGGACCTGACTGACGAGGCCTTGTCGTGGACCGGGCCTCATCATTGGACCGGACTGACGAGGCCTGGTCGAGGACCGGGCCGCGGGGCTATGACCCCCGAAGCATCCTCTAATGTAAACATCCAATAAAACAACACCCAGGTAAACAACATCAGGTAAACATTCTCCAGTAAACAACATCCAGGTAAAGAACATCCAGGTAAAACAACATCCAGGTAAACAACATCCACGTAAACAACAATCCCAGGTAAACATTCCTCCTGGTAACAACATCCAGGTAAACAACATCCAGGTAAACAACATCCCAGGTAAACATTCTCCGGTAAACAAACATCCAGGTAAACATTCTGTTCTCCAGGTAAACAACATCCAGGTAGAAACAACATCCGGTAAACCACATCCAGTAAACATTCTCATTCTCCAGGTAACAACATCCAGGTAAAGCATACTCCAGGTAAACAACAACCAGGTTAAATAACATCCATGTAAACAACATCCAGTGAAACAACATCCAGAGGTAAACAACATCCAGGTAAACTACATCCAGGTAAACATTCCCTCTCAGGTAAACAACATCCAGGTAAACAACATCCAGGTAAACAAAACACTCCAGGTAAACAACATCCAGTAAACATCCACCATGTAAACAACATCCAGGTAAACAACAACCGGTAAACAACATCCAGGATAAACATTCCTGTTCCCCGCCCCATAGGGGTAAAACAACAACCAGGTAAACACCATCCCCGGTAAACAACAAATCCAGGAAAACAACATCCAGTACAAAACATCCTCCAGTAAACAATCGATGATTTATTCTCTATGTCTCCTATTGTTTGGCATTGTTTATTTTTTCCCTGTTTGCCCCTCTTCCATATACGTTCTTTTCCTTGAATTCCCTCCTTCGAGACACTCCGTTCGCCGTCTTCTTTTGTCGTCGTCTTCCATATCGTCCTTTCTTAATCCTTTCATCCCTTCCCTTTATATCCTCCCACTCTCTTCCTTTTAGGTCATTGTGGTTATGGTTTAATAAGTGTTATGTTCTTATGTGGTGTGTGTTGTGTGTGTGGTGTTGGGGGGTGGTGTGGTGTGTGTGTGTGAGTGTGTGTGTGTATTTTTGTATAATACACACACAACACTCACACAACAACGATTCATGGTACGTAATGCAGAATTACAGTGGGCCCTGTGACGAGCGGGTCCCACAGGGTCGGTCATGGGACCAGTGCTAAATTTGGTATATGTGAAAAACTATGAACGAAGTGTTAGACTCGAAATGTCCCAGTTTCGTAGATGAGTGTGAAGTTAAAGAGGAGAATTAATCCGAAGAGGATCAGACAGTAAGTACTCACAAAGAGACCTGGACAAATCTGGACAACCAGGTCCCAGCAACTGGTTTCTCGAATTAACCCCGGCCAAATGCAAAGACATGAAGATCGGGAATGGCAAAGACCACGACAGAGTATAGGCTATGTGGCCAAAGACTGCGAACCTCGTCTCAAGGAGAAAGATCTTGGGGTGAGTATAAACAACACCGAGCATGTCTCCGGAAGCACACATCAACCAGAAAACTGCAGCAAGCATAATGGGCGCCTGGCAAACCTGAGAACATTCATTCCGATACCTTAGTAAGGAATCGTTCAATACACTGTACCCTGTGTACGTCAGCCCATACTGGGGAGTTGCAGCAACAGTTTGGGAACCCCACCACTTATCAAGCACTCAAGAAATTTAGAGAAAGTTCAAAGGTTTGGGACAAAGTTAGTTCCGGAGCTAAGGAGAATGTCCTAAGAAGAGAGGTTAAGGAAATCGGCCTGACGACACTGGGAGGACAGGAGGGTTTGGGAGACATATCAACGAACCATGAAAATATGTGCTGAAATAGACAAGATTGGACAGAGACAGGGATTGTCCAGAGAGGCGACACAGAAACAAGCGGTGGTCCAATTGGAATTTGAAGACTCAGATGAATCACAAGGGATGTCAGAAGTATTTTCTTTTCAGTCATAGAGTAGTCAGGAGAAGTGGAATAGACTACAAAAAGAGGTAGTGAGGAGGCAAGTGCACCCTACATAGCTTTAAGATAGGGTCTGATAATGCACTGGATTCAGGGAGAGGAACCTAGAAGGCGTTCAGTGAAGAAGGCGGGGCAGGAGCTAAGTCTCGAACACCCTGCAACCACAATAAGGTGAGTACGTACGACACACATGACACACACAACACACACAGCACACACACGCACACACACACACACATAACACATACATAAAACACACAACACACACACACGACATAACACAACATAAACACACACACAACAACACACACACACACACACGACACAACACACACACACACACACCACACACACATCACCACACACACACACCACACGCACACACACAACGCAGATCGTGTGATGCTTAGCTTGATTTTCTAAGTATTTGATAAGAAGGAGGAAGAGAACGACCGATCTTGACGATTCCGCCCATTTGTTGTAACATGCCTGGCATACAAAAAACTCGATGCTTGTCAAGAATCCTTGTTGGAATATTATGGGTCCTCTCTCTCTCTCTCTCTCTCACCTCCTCACACTCTCTCTCTCTCCTCTCTCGCTCTTTCAACTATAACGACATAATTAGTAGAAAGGAGGCCTAGGGCTTGTTTGAGGAGACACTGAAAGCCTTCCAACGGTAAAATAATGTTTGGTGCTCCACTTACACCCTTATTGCTATCATCATCATCTATGTTTAATTTATCAATTCTCCTCCTCCTCCTCCTCTTACTGTTTCCGCCCCTCGCGGTGATTTTCATCTCGCTTCTCTCATATGAAGCTTTTCTTCTCCTCCCGAGTAATTCCACATAACCTACCTGATAATATGATTCAATTAATCTTCTTCTGTCTCCCTCCCTCCCCTCTTCTATCTTCAATCCAATATTGAGGTCCTGTCCCTTCAGATTAAATACCATTCGTTCAGTAAGCACTTGTCTTTTTGTATTTGGTATTGGTAATCTAGGACACGCTTTAGAGTTCGCAAGATATTGAACGGACGGAGGGTGAGGTGAAGGCTGCTATAATCGAAGGCACACACATAGAACATCTGCTTCAGAGAACTTTTTCAAAAATACATGTCATTATATCATTATTCATACCAACAACGTTGGTGAGTAAGACACTTTGTCCAGCTGTCTGAGTTTCATCATTAGTGAAGAAACGCTTCGCCTGTACAACAGGCTTCGACAGTGCTGAAAACAAGAGAAGCAGACGTATATAGGAGATGCTGATTTGAGGTGTCAATCCCTCAGCCCTGGGAATTCGAGTGAAATGGTCAGTCACCTCACCTGGAGAAGAATCTTGAGGTGGTCAGTCCACCTCAACCGGAGAAGCAGCAAGGATCCTAGGTGGTACAGTCACTCATAATGTGTTCAGCCTCTACAGATTCATCGAAAAGTTGAAGCTAAACAACACACCAGGCTGAGGTCCTGAGGCCTTACCTCAAATCCTACATCACCATTACTGCTATCTTTCTCCTCCGTATTTCCGACTGAAGAAACCCACGACAGAGTCAGTAAAACATAACAAACTTGTTAAGCAAATGATTTGCTCATTATCCATCATCAATATAAAACCAAAGGTGAAGCGGAGCTTGGCCTGGTGGGTGGCCCTACAGAAAAGCAGCACAATAAACATGGGCAGGGTAAACGCGAAGGCGTTTTGTTACCACTGGAATCATTGATGAATAAAAGAGGCTTAATGATCCACCCCTGCATCTGCATGCAAGGGATTCACCTTTCTCTCCTCACAGATTAACATAATACGTGCCACTGGTCCTCTCTCAGGCCCTTTATTATAATTATTTTTTAATTAATGAAGTAACCTACCGTACTTGGCAGGTGCAAGGACCGTACTTGGGAAATGTGACTGTTGTCCGCTCGCTATTATCTTACTTTCCTTCATTTTCCCTTAATCTTTTTTTGTTATTAACTTTGTGTTCCTCTTATTATTATACTTCGTTCATTATGCATTATTAACATCGTCTTCATCGTAGTTTTTAAGAGGTTACAACAGTATTACTTATGTGCTGTTCCTAATATTATATCTCGACCTTCCTTCACAATGACTTAGGGTGTTGTATTTTTTTGCCCAGGCGCAGCCTGATTAAATCTTAAGGCGCAGGTATTCTATTACATGAAAACCTTATACTTTAAAATATTGGGAGTCCCTTGTATACCAGAGAGTAGACTGGGGTAAATGAAGCAGGGATATGAGGTGGAGAGAGAGTAGGGATAAGGTTAGGATAGGGGGGTAGTAGATAACTAATTGAAATCCCTCTTACTGTTTATTTTTTTCCTTGTTCATCTTGTGCTTATTTTTCCTTCCATTAATGATGGTTGATTTTATACTCTTAAGAGGCTTCTGTTGAGGTGAATGATCTGTTGTGTATTTTGCAGTAAGTGATCACATTCAACCCACAAGAGACGGAAACACAGGAGGTTGATTTGATCTGTGTATTTCGCTCCGCTTCTGAGGATATATATATATATATATATATATATATATAAATATAATATAATATATATATATATAAATAATATATATATAAATATATATATATAACATATAATACATATATATATATATATATAAATATAAATAATATATATATATATATACTATATAAATATATAATATAAGTCACAGTAAACAGGTGATTTCAGAATATGTCAAAACAACCACTCTGAAAGAATAGAGAAATCTTCCCAGCGCTTTTGTGACTACACCACATTATCAAGGAACTATGAAATAAAGCATTCCAGGAAGCTATATAAGGGGTCTGGCCAACACCTCACCATCAGATCCCCAACGGTTAAACACCTGAACGCCGCGCCGACCCAACTTGGATAGCTCCATTGCCACAACTCACACACCACAAACTAACTATATCGCAAGAAAAATTTTTAAAATTATTATTTTGACCATGTATTATAAATTCTTCCCAAATTCATTAATTATAAATAGGATCCAAATTTATATAACCAAAGGATAAATATCATATTATTGTCAAAAACAGAACTCTGCTTTTTATAAAACAATATTCAAATTGATATTCCTTCGAACCATGGACCTTGCTTGATTACTACTGTTCTCAACTTTTTGAAAATCAATTGATGGTTAAAATCCTTACATGAATAAATAGAGCAGTTGGAAATCTTGTTCCAGTTCTATGCTATCTTTATGTTGTTTTAATCTTAGTTCGAGATTTTTACCATGTTTGACCGTAATAAACTTTATCGCAATTTACAAAGGAATCTTATAGACACATCCATCAGCATTTAGGGGGGAATTCTTTTATCAAAAAAGTATTTTGTACTGTATCAAGATTTATATGAATACAACTTTTAATATTAAAAGTCGTAAGAAGAGAAGCATATCAACCAATATTTCATGGTAAGGAAGGAGAACCAAACATATTTTTATTTAATAAAGCTGTTGTCCCCTTTTTTATTTTGGATTGTAAAAGTATTTCTAAGCAACATTAAAAGAGTTTATAAATCAATTACATTTTCTTGGGTATTCCTTAGGTATGATTTTAAAATACCCAAGAAATGTAATTGATAAATCTTATTAAAGTTGCTAGAAATACTTGTTTTTACAATCCAAAAAGGGAACAACCAGCCTTATTCCACTAAAAATATGTTGGTTTCATTCTTCCTTACCATGAAAACTTGTTGGATATGCCTTCTCTTCATTAAGACTTTAAATTTTAAATTGTATTCAAAAATCTTGATACAGTAAAAAAACTTTTGATAAAGATTCCGCCCCAAAATGCTGATGGATGTGTCTATAAGATTCCTTAATACAATTTGCGATAAAGTTTTATTACGGTCAAAACAGGAAAAATCTCGAACAAGATTAAAAAACATAAATATACAATTAGAACTGGACAAATCCAATGCTCTATTATTCATGAAAGAGATTTTAACCATCCAATTATTTTGCACCAAAAGTTGAGAAAGTAGTATCAAGCAAGTCCATGGTCGACAGGGAATAAAATTGAATCTTGTTTCCATAAAAAGCAGTTTTTGACAATAATATGAATATTTCCTGTTGGTTTATATAAATTCTGATCCATATATAATTTAATAGAATTGGGAAGAATTTAATAAAACACGGACAAATAAAAGTTTTTAAATACTTGGTTAAGAATAGATTATGGGTGATTTGTGCAAAGGACCTATCCAAGTTTGTCGGCGCCGTCAGGTGTTTAAAACCCGTTGTGGGTATCTGATAGTGAGGTTGATGGCCAGACCCTTATATAGCTTCATTGGAGCTTTTACTTTCCTATTCCATGATAATGTGAAAGCACGAAAGCGCTTGGAATGTCCACTAATCTTTCAGATGATTGTTTTGTATATATAATATATATATATATATTATATAGTATATATATATACAAAATATATATATATATATATATATGCAAAACAACCACTGTGAAAGAATAGAGAAATGTCCAAGCGCTTTCGTGACTACTTCACAATATCAAAGAACAATAAAAGTAATGCAATCAAAGGAAGGCATATAAAGGGTCTAGACCACACCTCACTATCACATCCCACAACAAAGCAACAACCTGATGCGCCGACTCATTAAGAAAAGGAACACTGTACATGCCCGCTGGCCCCGATTAGACAGGTCCTTCACACAACCACACCACCAAAAACTATTTTACCCAAGAATTAATAATTTTTAAAAATTTATTATTTTGTCCAATGTATTATTAAAGATTCTCTCCCAATTCTATTAATTATAATGGATCTATTCATATAAACCCAAAGGAAAATATTCATATTATTGTCAAAAACTGCTTTTTTTATGAAACAAGAATTCATTAATTCCGTCGACCATAGACTTGCTTGATTACCAACTTTCTCAACTTTTTGAAAAATCAAATGGGATTGGGTTTTAAAATCTCTCCACATGAAATAAATAGAGCATTGGAATCTTGTCCAGTTAGCCTAATGCCATATTTAATGTTGATTTAATATAGTTCGAGACTTTTACCAGTTTGACCGTAATAAGCTTTATCGAAAATTTTACGAAGGAATCTTATATACACATTCCGTCAGCATTTGTGGGAAATCTTTATCAAAAGTTTTTTTTTAAAATTACTGAATAAGAATTTAATACAATTTGTATTTTGAAAATCTAGTAATACACAGGACAATAAATTTTAAAATTCTTAATCCTTGGGTAGAAATATTTGTTCGTAGGTTGTGTGAAGGAAGCTGTCTAGTTGGTCATCGGGCCTGCTGCAAGAGTTACCTTTCTTATGAGTCGGAGCGTCAGGGTTTACTTGTTGTGGGATGTAAAAGTGAGGGTGTCAGTCTAGACCCTTTATATGCCTTCCCTTTTTTGCAATTACTTTATTGTTCCTTGATAATTGAGTAGTCACGAAAGTGGTTGGAATTTCACTATTCTTTCACAGTGTTGTTTTGCATAATCTGAAAACATCACCTGTTTACTGTGGTCTTATTGCATATATGATATATATTATATATATATATATTATATATATAAATATATATATATATATAAAAAGTATGTATGTATATATATAATATATAGATATAATATATAATAAATATAAATATATATATATATATATATATATATATCAGCCGTATAGGTAATACTGGTCAATTACAGAACACGTTTAAAAATTACCCTTTCTAAAAAATTATCTTATACGTTTAAAGATATATTTAGTTTCTTTATTTAATAATGCAAAATTAATTAAGAATTTTGTACCAAAAGACCAAGATAAAACTTACCAACCTCATTATATAACAAGCGCAATATAAATTTAGAGCCTAATCAACAAATATATTTTGGACAAGTTTATAATATTTAATAAAAATCAGAAATAACAATGAAATATATTTTTTTTTTCGATAGGTTCAATGATTTTTTGCGAAATTAATGCATACCGAACTTTTCCGCTTGCCTTAATTCGACAAAAGACGTTGCTATTTAGCCAATATCTCAAGTTTTACACTATTGGACGACACACACACACACAACTGCACACACACACACACACACCCAACCAGCATGAGGAACCTGTCCCCTACAAAACATTCAGTGGGATAGGAACTGACGGAAAACCAGTACAGTAATGATGGACTATGTGGCAACAAAATGCAAGGAGTGCAGAGGAGAGTTTTGTTCCCAAGGGAAACAGAAATAAGGGGATGAACAGAAACGAGTTCCTTGGTTCACCCAAAGGGTAGGAGGCAAAAACTAGGTGTACTAGGAATGGAAAAAGGTACAAAGACAGAGAACCAGAAAATAAAGAAGAATAGCCGAAAAAGGCCAAAACGAATTAATCCTTCAGATAAAAAGGGGAGTCTCACGGACAATAGAAAATGACATAGCATCGAAAGTACAAGACTGACCAACTGTTGTACATCCACATCAGGAGAAAACAACAGTCAAGACCAGGTTTAATCAGACTGGAGGAAGGGTTGATTGGGGAATTCACAAGAAACGACCGAGAGGTATGTGAGGACTCAACAGAGAATTTAGAGAAGTATTTCCAGTGACCACCAGTAGGACTCCAGGAAATCAGAACAGGGGTACACCAGCAAGTGCTGATGAGGTACATATAAACAAAGGAAGTGAAGAAAGCTGCTATGCGAACTTGACACATCAAAGGCGGTAGGACCAACAACATCTCTCCGTGGATCCTTAAAGAGGGAGCCGAGATATTGTGTGTTGCCATTAACAAAGATCTTCAAACACATCCATTTGAAACTGGCAAACTCCTGAGGGGTATGTAAGATGCAAAAAGTATTCCCAATTTTTAAAAAAGGAGACGACCCTTGAGGCACTAAACGTACAGAACCTGTATCACCTAACGTGTATAGTTTATGCAAGGTCATGGAGAAGATCATCAGGAGGAGAGTGGTGGAGTCCCCTGTAAAGAAACCAAGTGTATAATTGACAAAAACCAGCACACGGTTTCAGGGAGGAAAATCCAGTGGTTCATAAACCTACTAAGTTTTTGTTGACAAGGTGACCCAATAAACAAAGAGAGAGAGGGGTGGATCGACTGGCAATTTTTTCAGGACTGGCAAGAAAGCCTTTCTGCGACACAGTCCCTCACAAGAGGTTACTGCAAAAAAGCTATGAGGAATCAGGCACACAGTAAACAGTAAAGGCTCAGCAATGATCAGAGAATACCTGAACAGGGAGGCAACACGATCATGGTACGTGCCGAGGTGTCAGAGTGGGGGCGCCTTTGACAAGCGGGTTCCCACAGGGGACAGTCCTAGTAACCTGTGCTGTTCTTGGTATATGTGAAACGACATACGGAAGTGATAGACTCAGAAGTGGTCCTGTTTGCATATGATGCGAAGTTAATGAGAAGAAATCAAATCGGATGAGGACAGGGATGAAAACAAAGAGATCTGACAGGCTACAAGCCTGTCAGCAACTGGCTCCCTGAGTTTAACCCTGCCAAATTGCAAAGTCATGAAGATTGGGGAAGGCCAAGAAGACCGCAGACACAATATAGTTTAGATGGCCAAAGGACTGGCAAACGCTTTCACTCAAGAAAAAGATCTGTGGTGAGTATAACACCGAGCAATAATCTCCCTGAGGCAAAACACACAATCAGATAACTCAGCAAGCATAACGGACGGGCCTGGCAAACCTACGGAAAGCGTTCCGATGAACCTCATAAGGATTCGTTCAAGGCTCTGTAAACCATTTACGTCAAGGCCCATACTGGAGTATGCAGCACCAGTTTGGAATCCCACACCTAGTCCAAGCACGTCAAGAATAGGAGAAAGTGCAAGAGGTTTGCAACAAGGCTAGTCGCAGAGCTACGAGGAATGATCCTACGAAGAACGTTGAGGGAAATCGGCCTGACCGACCACTGGAGGACAGGAGGGTCAGGGGAACATGATAACTACATATACAGGTACTGCGCGTAATGACAAGGTGGACAAAGACGGATTGTTCCAGAGAGGGGAACACAGACACAAGAGGTCACAATTTGAAGTTGAAAGACTCAGATGAATCAAAGGGATGTTAGGCAGTAATTTCTTCTTCAATCATAGAGTAGTCATACCGTGAAGAGCCTAGAAAGTGACGCAGTGGAGGCGGGAAACCATACATAGTTTTTAAGAAGGCGAAGGTATGATAAGCTCATGGGGCAAGGAGAAGAGGACATAGTTAACATAAATCAGCGAAGAGCGGGCCAGGAGCTATGACTCGACCCCGGAACAACCACAGAATATGTAAGAACAAATAGTGAGTACCACTACCACCACCAACACCACCCCCCATCACCAACAACCACCAACACCACCAACATCACCACCACCATCACCACGCCACCAACACCACCACTAAATCCACCACCACCAATCACCACCCACCACCTCACCACCATCACCACCACCACACTACCTCCACCACCACCACCTACCATCACCACCACCACCATCACCACACCACCCACCACCACCACCACCACCATCAACCACCACCCACCCCCACCACCATCACCACACCACCACCCACCACCACCACCACCACCAACCACCACCACCACCACCACCACCATCACCATCACCACCATCACCACCACCACCACCATCACACCACCCACCAACACCACCACCTACCACCACCACCATCACCACCACCACCACCACCACCACCACCACCATCACCACCGTACCCATCACCACCACCACCACCCATCACCACCACCACCATCAAACCACCACCACACACCACCACCTCCACCACCAGCCAATCACCCACCCACGCACCACCACCACCACACCACCACCACCACCACCTAACCAACACAACCACCACCAACACCACCAACACCACCCACCACCACACCCACCACCACCAACACAACCACCACCACCACCACCCTACCACCACCTCCACCACCCCACCGACCACCACCACCACCACCACCGCCACCAACAACCACCACACCACCACCAACACCACCAACCAACAACCACCACCACCACCACCACCACCATCAACCATCAACCAACCCACCACCATCATCACCATCACACCACCACCACACACCACCACCAACCCAACACCACCAACACTACCAAAACAACCAACCACCAACACCACCACCAACACCACTACCAGTACCATCACCACCACCATCACCACCACCACCCTCCATCACCACCACCACCACAACAACCACAACCACCACCACCTATCACCACCACCAATATCCACCACAACCACCCACCATCAAATACCACCACCACTATCACCACACAACCAATACCACCACCACCACGACAACGTCACCATCCACTCCATCGCCTACCATCTTCTGCATCACCACCACCTCCACCCCACCATCATCACAACCTCAACACCACCACCACACCACTGTCGTTTGTTGTCGTCATCATCTATCATACGACCTGTGACCTTTCCGTTGTCACATAAACCGTGAAACGAACGACACAAAATAAGATTTTCGTATTCCAGCAGCAAATCGGGCGTAATCTCTCTTCATTAAGCCAGCCACACCACCTTAGATGTGTGTGTGTTTGTGTGTGTGTGTGGTGTTGGTGTGTGTATGTGTGTGTGTGTGTGTGGTGTTGTGAGTGTGTGTGTGTGTGTGTGATTGTGAGTGTTTGTGTTGTTGAGTTTTGTGTGTGTGTGTGTTGTGTTGGGTGTGTGGTGTGGTTTTGTTGTTGTGTATGTGTGTGAGTGTGTGTTTTGTTGTGTTGTGTGTGGTGTGTGTGTGTGGGTGCGTTTGTGTGTGTGGTGTGGTGTTATGTGTGTGGTGTTTGTGTTGTGTGTGTGTTTGTGGGTGTGTGTGTTTTGCCTGTTCGTTATCAATACACTTGTCCGTAAGATTCTTGGAATGTTTTATTATTGTAAATTATATATATAATATATATATATATATATATAGATATATATATAGTATATATATAGATATATATATATAAATGGTGTGTATATATATATATATTATATATATATATAATATAATATATATGATAATATATATATATATATATATATTAATTTATATATAATATAATAATAATATATATATAATTATTATTATATATATGGGTCCACGTCTGGTGTACATTTGGGACCCACAGCCTCGGAGAATTGGATAAAAAGGATCCAAAGAAGACAAATTGCATATCTTCCTGAAGCTGTTTGAATATTCCACTTCCCCTACCACCCCATCTTTTCATTCTTTTCTACCCAGTTTGGTGTATTTAATTACATAATATGTTTTTACAGAAGATATTAATAGATACATTGTTGATATAAAAGATGGTATACACAATGTACACGAGATGTGAGAGAATACATGTCAGTACAAATTGTTAAATGTATGTCACTGATTATAATGCGAAAATCTCATCCCAGCTCTTCAGAGCTGGAAGCGCGAGCCCAAAAAACAGCTGGCATTACCCTCTGAAACAGCCGCACTGAGTTGCTTGAGCAGAAAACTAGTTTGCCACCTGGGATCCCCTAGTTACCCCTGATGAGTCCTTTTCTCTATACATATTATTTATTTATAATAGATCTCGCAGACCGAGTTCCTTAGGTTTCGTAAGCGGCACTTAGGAAAAAGCTAAGCACTCGACCACTGAAAATGGATAACTTAACAGAATCATATAGAAAGAACGAACGTATAAATGTGGCGAATAAAACATTGTACTATGATGATCATACCTCAGGATGACAATATTTACCTTCAAGATCACAACTCGACCAGAAGGAGAAGGAGAAGTAGATTTCGTCAGGAAACATGGTCGGTGTTTGGTCCTCTAATGGACTATCCGGCTATCAACTTCCACCTGCCACACCTTTGTCTCCTCCCCTTCCTTCCCTCCAATACCCTCCACTTCCCTCCTCCCCCCACCCCCCTCTATACTCCTTCCCCGTTCCTCTCCTTCCCACTGCTCGCTTTACTCCTCTCCCGCTGCTCCTCATCTTAATCCCCCTGCCTCTCGCTATCCCCCACTCCCCTCTTCCCCCCCCCCCTTTCAACCATCAACTTCATTCCATTCATGGAATTTGTGGAGTAGTGTCCCTGTTTCTTGTTGTGGTTGATGGTAGTTTTTGTGGCTGGTGGTGGTTATTGTTTATGGTTGATGGTATTTATTGTGGCTGTGGTAGTTGTATGTGTTTGATAAAATATTGTTGTGGCTGGTGGTCGTTGTTGTTGCAGGTGTGGTTGTTGTGGCTGGTGTGGTTGTTGTGCTGTGGTGGTTGTTGTGGCTGGTGGTGTTTGATGTGTGGAGGTGGAGGTTGTTGATGGTTAAAAGTTGTTGTGGCTAGTGGTGGTTGTTGTGGCTGTGGTGGTTGGAAATATAAACACATTATGCGTATAATGTGATCCTTTATTGACTACTTCGCCCACACCGTGGGCTTTTTTTTTTTTTCCAAGTCATCAAAAACAGATCTCTACCTGTGGTGGAAAGGGACCCCAGTATATCTGTTTGTGACTTGAAAAAGCCCACGTGTGGGCTAAACGTATTCAATAAAGGATCACATATACTGCAATATGTGTTTATATTTCCATTGTGTCGGTATTTTTTATACCATTTATTTCCTTCCTGGTGGTGATTGTTGTATGGCAGTGGAGGTTGTTGTGGCGGTGATGGATGTTGTGGTTGATTGATAGTTGTTGTGGCTAGTGGTGGTTTTGTGGCTGGTGTGGTTGTTGTGGCTGGTTTGTGGTTGTTGTGGCTAGTGGTTGGTTGTAGTGGCTGGTGGTGGTTGTTGTGGCTGGTGTAGGTTGTTGTGGCAGGTGATGGTTGTTGTGGCTGGTGTGTTGTTGTGGCTGGTGAAGGTTGTTGTGGTTGATGATAGTTGTGGCAGGGTTGTGTTGTAGTGGCGTGGTGGTGGTTGTTGTGGCCTGGTGGTGGTTGTTGTGGCTGGTGGTTGTTGTTAGTGGCTGTGGTGGTTGTTGTGGCTTGATGGAATTTTTTGATGTGGCTGGTGGTGGTTGTTGTGGCTGATGGTAGTTGTTGTGGCTGGTTGTGGAGGTAGTTGGCTGATGGTAGTTTAGTTATGTGGCTGGTGGTTGGTGGTGGTTTGTTGCTGGTAAGTGGATGTATTGGTTGATGGTAGTTTATTTGGGCTGGTGGTGGTTGTTGTTGTTGATGGAGGTAGTTTTGTCCCGTTTTTGTTGTTTTTTCTGTGACTTTGATGGCGTATGAAACGTGTAAATGGATATGGCAAGCTCTGCATGTACGATAAGCATGTCTGAAAGCGGTGTATTAATCACACCCACACCCCCCCCCACCCCCCCCACACACCCACACCACACCAACACACACAACAACACACACACAACACACACACATATTGCCAGACTCACACATACACTCCCCCCCTCCCCCACCGACATCTCACTCCTTCACCTGATCCCTCCCCTCCCTCTTCACCCTCCCCCTCCCCACCTCTCCCTCACCCACTTACCCACTTGCTTCACTCTCCTTCCCACTCCCCCTCCCCACTACTCTCCATATAGCCACAGTTCCTCCTCTACCTCCCCCCCCACACTCTGACATATACAATACTAACCTAACATACAGAATTACATAGTTTCCCACTCTGAGGCAATCAGGATAAAACAAAAATGGGTTGCCAGAGAGCAACAAGAAAACCCAAGGGACAGGAGGAGGAAACTGCAAAGGAAGATTGGGCAGCAGAGCTCACAAAAAGGGAACAAGAATGGGAAAAGAAACTAGAAGAACTTAGCATGAGAATGGAAGAGAGGATAGACATGGAAAGCAGGAAGTGGGAGGTGAAAGTCAAAGCAGCAGAGGCCAGGATACAGAGTTTAGAAGAGGAACTGGAAAATCTGAAACAGCCTAAAGAACTAAAGAACATTATGGGATTGACAACAGAGACCGCTACCTCAGCCACAAATAAGGGGACTGTAGGGAAAGGAGCAAAACTGCATGTAGAAGCTCTATCAGTGGAGACTGTAGTAAATGAAAGAGCTAAGCTATATGTGGAGGCCCTAAAAGACCACAACAGAGCCCAGGGAAAGCCGAGAAGGGAAAATGACAGGCCACTGAGCCCATGTACAGTAGCTAGTGAAACTGAAGAAAGGAAAGCTGCAATGGAGGAAATCAAATTGAATGAGGGGATACACAGGGATATGCAGTGGGAGAATGAAAGGGTGAGGTCAGTCTTTGTGTATGGGCTACAGGAAGTTGAAGGGGAAACATATGAAGCAAGAAAACAAGGGGAAAAAAAAGCAATTGAAAGCATCATGAAAGTAATCGGAGAAGACGACATGACCCAGCTGGAAAATTTTCGGAGAATAGGGGGGTTTGTAAAAAAAAGAACCCGCAGTGAAAGTGACCTTCAAGGCAGAATCGACTCGGAACAGGATACTGCAGGAAAAAGCACGATTAAGGGACATGCCGGCATACAGGAAGGTGTATCTCGACCGCGACAGAACACAAGACGAAAGGCGGAAACTGAGAGAGATGGTACAAAGGCGAAAGGAGGAAAGAGAGGGGATGGAGAAGACAGACAGGAGATCCCAGACACAGGAAGAAGATCAAATACAACCTCCCTCACAGCTTCCTATAGAAGCCTCCCAACCAGGTCAACCCCAGTGCAGCCAAACACTCTAAACCAAAACACCCATGCATATCCAATGCCCCCACCCACTACATTACAAACTCCACCCCCACAGCAACCACCCATAGTTCCTTATCAGGTCTCCCACTTCCCCAACCCCAATACACCTCCCAGACCACAGTCTTAGAAAAGAAGTTGAAGGTATGGTATACAAATGCAGATGGAATAACAAATAAGTATGAGGAGTGGCACGAAAGAATCAAGGAGACATCCCCAGACATAATAGCACTCACAGAAACAAAACTCACCAGAATAATAACAGATTCAATCTTTCCACCCGGATATCAAATCTTCAGGAAAGACAGAGGGAGGAGAGGGGGAGGAGGAGTTGCACTGCTCATTAAAAGCCAGTGGGGTTTTGAGAAAATGGAAGGAATGGATGGCACGGGTGAAAGGGACTACTTAGTAGGAACAATCCAGTCTGAGGGACATAAGGTGATAATTGCAGTAATGTACAACCCACCACAGAACTGCAGGAGACCAAGAGAAGAATACGATGAGAGCAACAGAGCCATGGTCGACACACTAGCCGAGGTGGCCAGGAGAGCACAGTGGGGGGGAGCAAAGTTACTAGTTATGGGTGTTTCAATC
>NW_026505834.1:0-15172 GCF_026875155.1 Cherax quadricarinatus
TTTTCCCAAAAACATTCGGGGAAAATAGGTCCCAAAACATCACAGGTTTTTTTTCTTTGTTCGTTGTTGCTTTGAAATAATTCCAATAAAGTTTTATTAAAGTAGTTTGCTTACAAATTTTCTTAATTTTTTTAAAAACGAAAATTTCGTAATTTTCTACACAATTTAATCCAAAGGGAAGACAGTTATATGCAAATTACCTCACTTTTTTTAATTTTGAGTAATTTTTTTTTTTTCAAAATTTGATGATCATTTGTAAAATTTAAGAAATTTTTTACGAAAACGAAAAATTTTTTTTTAAAAACCAAGCGACAGCTGCGATTTCAAGTAATTTTTTTACAATTGATTTTTTTCGTTACTAATACCTTTTTGGCTTTTTTGCTTTTACCCTTTGGGCGTCAAGGGGAATTTAAAATATTTTTTTTTTATCCGGGCATTTTAAATGGTCAAATTATTTTTTTAATTTTTCAGTGTCAGTCTCAAACCCCCAAAGAATTTTCGTTTTTTATTATCTTAATCTTGGCATGCAGTATGATTGGAATTTAATAAAAATATATATATATATAATATATATATAATAATAAATATTTTAAATATATATATATATAATATATATATATATATATAAAAATATAAAAATTTTGAAAAACAACCACCTGAAAGAAAAGAAATTCCCAAAGCGCTTTCGTGACTATCACATTAAAATGTGATAGCCGAAAGCGTGGAATTTCTCTATCTTCAGATGGTTTTTTTGCATTTTTTGAAATCCCTTTTTCACTGTGTTTCTTTTTGCATATATAAATATATATATAAATAATAAAAAATAATATATAAATATATATGAGGGGGCCCCCTCGGGAAAAAATTGGGGGCCCCTACCCTCGGAAAGGGGGATAAAAAGGCTTCAGGAAAAATTTTTGAATTTTTTCCCGAAGCCGTTGAATATTCCACCCCCCCACCACCCCATCTTTTGAAATAATTTTTTTTTACTAAAGGAAAATTTATTACATATGGTACAGAAGATTTAAGAGATACATTTTTGATAAAAAGGGGGGCAATACGTACATGTTACTGTGTGTCACCGATTTAATGCGAAAATCCATCCAGCCCTGGGGCTGGGGCGGTGCCCAGAATACAGCAGGCATTACCCCTTTTGAACAGCCGCACTGACCCGCTGGAACAGAAAACTACTCCCCTGGGATCCCTATTACCCTGATGATCTTTTTCCCACTCCTTAAAAAATTTTAATGCACTCTTTCCCCCATGACCAGGGTCTCTAAAGCCTAGGGGAACAAACAAATAATGATAGGAAATTTTCTCCAATTTTTTTCTAGACTTTTGGGATTTCCCCTAAAGCGGCAGTTGCCCCCCCTTCCCCCCCCCGGGTGTATTGGAGATAGGTATCAGCCAAGGTAAGCACATGTATAGCCCCCAACCACCTGCTTCCCTCTTCCAGCTTAAAGGGTTGATACCTCTGGACGCTTCTGCTGCCATCAACTCATATTTGGGGGGGGCCCCCCTTTACTGCGGGGCATCCACTTTTTGGAGGCCCTCTTGATAATTTTTAACCTCCCATGTCTGCAATTTTTCCCTCTTTTACGGCACACAAACCGTACCCGAATGGGCTGCTGCTTCACTCCCAAAAATCACCTGTGTTCGGCAAAATAGGGGCGGCAAGTCGAAGGGCAACACCGATGGGGAAGGTCGTGGTCAGACGTTGCCAAGGCGATTTGGGGAAACCCAAACAGAAAGCCCCAGCATGGGGGGCTCTCACTGCCAGGGGGCGGGCTTTTCCCTTTCCCCTGACACACTCGAAGCATCTTTGGGGCTATATTTCCCCACTATTGGACCATCCCAGGCGATGTTTTGTTGGGGGGGAGCAGGTCTGGCCCGACCCCCTTTAAATTTACCCAATCATTCTCCGCAAGAATTTTTGGTCCGGGGCTCCTATCTTGTCCCTAAATTTTTCAGGGAAATCGCTGCTAAAACTTTTGGGAAGCAATACACGGGGGACAGAAAACGGGAACGCAACTGTATGGCTTGGGGACCCCAAGCCCCATTTCTGACTGGAAGTGTAGCTTGGTTCCACTGCCCGTCTTCTAAGAAAGGGTTAAGTATTTTCGTAAAAATCTGCCTCAATACTGTCATATTCGTGCAGAAAAAGGGTTATCTATGAAGGGCACATCTTAGGAAATATGTCAACCGGGACAGACTCAACCCACTTTGGAAAGGTACAAGGCATCGGGGGTGTCCAATTGCCTTATTCGTTTTTTTCCCATTCTCCTTAACTTTTCCCAATTTTCCCTTCCTAAAATTGTGAAAGGCATTGCTTCCCAGAGGTGCCCTACAAGCCCACAATTTGTGGGGGGCAAGACTGCTCCCCTGGATTTTGATCCACTGCATTTACACTTGTTGACTGATGAGAGATTTCACTTTTGGAAAGGTTTTCAGGACGAGACCCATTTCCTTCCCCTGTCTTTACCTGTGAAAGGGTCATGTAGGGGGGAACCTTTTGTACCTGCTAGGGCCATCATCTGGGAACCAGATTTTTACTCGCTGGCGCCCCGACGTGATTTCCCTAAGCTATACAAAAAGAAATGGTGAAAGAATCTCCTTTTTGGACACCCCCGATATGTAATTTCATGCCCCAAAGAGAGCTTTGTTTCCCTCAAAAACCCACTGAAAAAAAAGGGAAGAGAAGGGAAATGTTCTTGTACGCTGCTAATACCACGCCTTTTCGGAGATTGAACGCTTCTTGAAACAATTTTACCACTGCATTGTCCTCGGGCAGGTTGTTGATGTACGCCCTTGTTGATGAACGCTGCTTTTCCCTTTCCCTTTAGGACCCCAAAACCAACGGTTTTTGGTTGAAGCCATGGGTGCCTGTCACGAATACTTCGGACAGCAGCTTTGGATACGAGGCGGGGTAAGGGTTCCACTGCAATTTGGCCGAATTCCTCCCTCCTTCTTTTTAAGTGCACAAAATGTTGCACCAAAAAAGAAAGCTAAAATTTTATCAGGGATCAGACCAGCCCAAAGGAAAAGTTGACGAACTTGATCTCTGAAAACAGTGTCTCTGCAATTTCCCAATAACGGATTAACCATTTCCTTTAAAAACTGTGGGCCTTATTCCAGTGTAACCCCCAGCAGAGCCCGATGGGAACGACATTATTGCTTGTAAGTCCCGATCTTTCCCCATCAAAGGTTCCATATGGGCAGAGTTTTGGAACTGTTTTGGGGCCACTGGTTTCCCTGGCAGGGGCTTTCCCCTAAGTGCTTCAGCCGTGTCAGCACCCCGGGGCAACGTACTTTACTGGAATAATTCCCCATTGCCCCCACTTGTTGCCCCTTCAATTTTTTTGCTCACCGGAAATCTGACTTTTTTATGCATAGATGAGTGGGGTTTTTGCCCTCCCTTTTTTGTGTTGACGGAAGGCGAAAGAGGGTTTTCAACTCTAGGGAAAAACTCTTAAAAGGGTTTAATTATCATTTAGGCTAGCCCTTTCCCCTTTTTTCCGGCACAGCTAAGCAACATTGCCAAAAGTAGCAAGTTTTGCCCGCCTTGATGGTTGGTGAGCAAATTTTAAAATAGTGGAAACCATCGTTTACTTTTTTTAGAGGTCTCAAGTTTCCCAGCTGGTGGACGGCTCTTTGGGAAAATGTGTGTGTCCTGGACCCGTTCTTTTTTTGCTTCCAAGAGATTGTCGATAGAAAAACTGTTGGAGGGTTTAGGTCCTGAGGTGGCTCTGGACATCACTTTCCCCAGGGCAACTCCGTTTTGCGGAGGAAACCATTTGAGTTGAGACAACGAAGTGTAACAGACCGACACTTCCCCCTAGTATTGCCAACCGGCCCTTTCCCGGGTGCTTTCTTTCCCCCCCTGGGTTCATCCATCTGCAGACAGACAATAGGAGTGGAAAATGAATCTGGGTGGGGAGGTGCGTGGAAGTAGTGGACTTTACCGTGGGCCCGGGGGATTTGAGGGGCTGGGGGGGGAAGAAAAAAATTCCCCTGGGAATTAGGGGGGGGAGGCGCAGGTTGTTGAGTGGGGTTATCTCGGGAAGTAAATACACTGGACTTGCGCACTATATATTGTTTACACTGTCTTTCAATACACAAACTTTATTTTTTCCCATGTACAAATTAACAATGTGGGGAGGGGACTGCTGAACCAATTTTTCACTCACCAACAATTACACATCCCACCTCTTCCACCCACCCCGTACTGGGGGTGGGTGCACTGACTGGTCACTCCCCTTAACATTAATTTCACAGTTTTTTTTCCCAAAAATATGCCCAAATAGTCCATCATCGACACAACATTTCCCTTAACTGAAGCATTTCATGGGGCGATATACAGTTTTTATAAAGCTTTTCGAGGTTTATATGTATGATAATCTTGGCCAGTACTCATACACAAGGGACCTTGTCTCCCCACCCCTCCCCTGGCCTCTTCCCACTACCACCACCCAACATTCCAAACTGCACAACATTTTCCACAAAATTTTCCTTGAAACGGGCACTGAAATGTCTCTCGCTTCACTGGAAACTTCCCAAATTCACAATAAGTCCTGTGCTTAACCTGGGCACCCGTTGATCCGGAGTTTTAAATTTTAAAAACCCCCAGCTAGCCCCCACAAAGTCTTTTCCATCCCTTAAAGTATGTAAGTCATATATAAAATAATAGAAAAAGTTAGCATATGAGAAGCTTTTACAAAGTAGAATGATGCAAGGAGGGAAATAATGGACAAAAAGAGAGAGGGTTTAAAAAAGTGTGAAGCAATGAAAAAAAAAGCAAAGAGAGAGGTCTGAATGTTTTTCAACAAATTTTTGTTGAAAATAAGAAAAAGTTTTGGAGTGAATTAACAAGTTATGGAAGCCAAAGAGAACAAATGGATTTGCCCAGTTAAAAATGGGAGAGGAGAGTTATTAAATGGAGAGTTAGAGGTATTGGGAAGATGGAGGGAATATTTTGAGGAATTGTTAAATGTTGATGAAGATAGGGAAGCTGTGAATCGTGAATAGGGCAAGGAGTAATAACATCTTGTATGATTGAGGAAGAGCCGTTTTGAGTGTGGGGGGAAGTTCGTGAGGCAGTAGGTAAAAGAAAAGGGGTAAGGCAGCTGGGATTGATGGGATAAAGATAAAATTTTAAAAAAGCAGGTGGGGATATAGTTTTGGAGTGGTTGGTGCAATTATTTAATAAATGTATGGAACAGGGTAAGGTACCTTGGGATTGCAGAGAGCATGCATAGTTCCTTTGTATAAAGGCAAAGGGGACAAAAAGAGAGTGCAAAAATTAAGGGGATAAGTCTGTTGAGTATACCTGGTAAAGTGTATGGTAGAGTTATTATTGAAAGAATTAAGAGTAAGACGGAGAATAGGATAGCAGATGAACAAGGAGGCTTTAGGAAAGGTAGGGGGTGTGTGACCAGGTGTTTACAGTGAAACATATAAGTTGAACAGAAATTTAGATAAGGTTTAAAGAGGTCTTTTTTGGCATTATGTTTTGGAAAAGGCGTATGACAGGGTGATAGGGGGGCAAGGGTGGCAGATGTTGCAAGTGTATGGTGTAGGAGGTAGGTTACTGAAAGCAGTGAAGATTTTTACGAGGATAGTGAGGCTCAAGTTAGAGTATGTAGGAAAGAGGAAATTATTTCCCAGTAAAAGTAGGCCTTTAAAAAGGATTGTGATGTCCTTGGTTGTTTATACATTTATAGATGGGTTTGTAAGAGAAGTAAAAGCGAGGGTCTTGGCAAGAGGCGTGGGGTTAAAAGATAAAGAATTCACACATAAAGTGGGGGTTGTCACAGTTGCTCTTTGCTGTTTAAAACTGTGCTTTTGGGAGATTCTGAAGAGAATTGCAGAGATTGATGGATGAATTTGGTAGGTGTGCAAAAGAAGAAATTAAAAGTGAATACAGGAAAGAGCAAGGTTATGAGGATAAAAAGATTTGGTGATGAAAAATTTGGGTATCAAATTGGAGGGAGAGAGTATGGAGGAGGTGAATGTATTCAGATATTTGGGAGTGGACGTGTCAGCAGATGGGTCTTGAAAGATGAGGTGAATCATAGAATTGATGAAGGGAAAAGGGTGGGCGGTGCACTTAGGAGTCTGTGGAGACAAAGAACTTTGTCCTTGGAGGCAAAGAGGGGAATGTATGAGAGATTAGTTTTACCAACGCTCTTATATGGTTGTGAAGCATGGGGGGATGATGTTTGCAGCGAGGGGAAGGCTGGAGGCAGTGGAGATGTCATGTCTGAGGGCAATGTGTGGTGTGAATATAATGCAGAGAATTCGTAGTTTGGAAGTTTGGGGGAGGGCGGGATTAAACCAAAACTGTTGTCCAGAGGGCTTTAGGAAGGGTTGTTTTAGGGGGTTCGGACATATAGAAAGAAGGGAAACGAAACAGAGTGACTTCAAGAGGTATCAGTCTGTAGTGGAAGGAAGGCGGGGTAAAGGGGTCGGCCTAGGAAAGGTTGGAGGGAGGGGGTAAAGGATTTTTTTGGCGAGGGCTTGACTTCCAGAGGCATGGTGAGCGTGTTTGAAGAGTGAATGAGACAAATGGTTTTTTTAAAACTTGACGGGTTTTGGGGTTTTGAGCAAAGTAAAATTTATGAAGGGGTCAGGAAAACCCGGGAGGCCGGACTGAGTCCGGAAGGAATACAGTGCCTGCACTTGAAGGAAGGTTTTAATGTTTGCAGTTTAAAAAACTTAGGTAAGGCACCCTTTTTGGCAAACAGTATGGAGAGAAAGAGGGGAAAGTTTTTCTTTTTTTCGGCCCACCCTGCCTTGGTGGGGAAAGGCCAGTGTGATAAAAAATAATAATTATATATATATATAAATAAAATATATAAATATATAAAATATAATAATATATAAAATTATAATAATATATATATAAAGGACTTAGATCACTTTTTTACTTTTTATCAGCAATTGCAACTGCAAGAACTTTGTCACATAATCGTTGACTTCCCTTCCCACCCTTTCTTTTCCCTCCCTCTCATCTCCTCTCCACTTAGCTGTTTATATCATGACACTTTTTTTCGCCCCGCATGTGCTGACCTTGTGGGTTTAGCGCTTTTTTTTGTTTAAAAATAATACCCTTTTCGTGAATAATTTCCCTTGGAGTTGGACATGGATACAATACAAAACACTACTAATCGTTGATAAAAAAATTTACGGCTCCTCTATGTATTTTTGTATTTTCCAAAGGGGAATATTTGCTTTCTTTCCCCGCCTACCGGGGAACTGGGGATTTTTAAAAAAGGTCTTTTTGAATAATAAATTTGAGATAATTGAAACAAAAACTTTTTTTTCTCATTTTCACTTACTATGACGACTCAATGCATGCACAAGGAGAGAGCGCGCCCCCAACACACAACAACACACACACACAACACACACACAACACACACAACCACACACACACACCCCAACCCCAAAACCACACACCCCGAAACTGTGTACAGCCACATCGGGAGAAAACAACAGTCAAGGCCCGGGTAATCAGGCAAAGGGAAGGAAGGGGGGAGAGACAACAAAAAACCGTGAATATGTGAAACTCAACAAGAGATTCAAAAAAGTGTTCCGGGGAGACAAAAGGGGGACTCCAAAAGACGGAGAGGGGGGGGCACACCACCAAGTGCTGACACAGTGCACAAACCGAGAAAATGAAGAGGCTTCTGAGTAGCTAGAACCTAAAAGGCAAGGGGCCGATAACATCCCCAGGGGTATTGAAGGGGAGCAGAGGCGCTATGTGTACCCCTAACAACAATATTTTAATACATTATCGAAACAGGGGATTGCCCGAGGCATGGGAAAACAGCAAAGGGTACCAATCTTTTAAAAAAGGGGACAAATGAAACATTAAACTACAACCATGTCCGACATGTAAGTATGCAAAATCTGGGGAAGATTATCAGGGGAAAAGTGGTGGAACACCAGAAAGGAAAGACCTCATCACACAGCCCAAATGGTTTTTAGGGACGGAAACCGTGTCACAAACCACGGAGTTCAAAGACATGGTCAGCATAAAAAAGAGAGAGAGGGTGGGGGGATTTGGGTTTTTCTTGGGGCTGCAAGAAGCGTTGACCGTTCCACACAAGAGATTGGTGCAAAAACTGGGGGCCAAGCGGGGTAACAGGAAGCACTAAAGGTCGGGAAAACTTGTCAGGAAAAAAGCACGAGTCATGGTACGTGGGGATTTTCAGATGGGGACCTTTTACCACGGGTCCGCAGGGGGCATCCTAGGACCAGTGCTGTTTCTGGTATTTTTGAACGACATTTCGGGAAAAATAACCTGAGGTGTCCCCGTTTGCAGAGACGGAAGTTGATGAGAAGAATTTACCGATCGAAGACCAGGCAGAACTACAAAAGGATCTGGACGGGTGCAGACCTGGTCCAGCAATTTGGCTCCTGAGTTCAATCCCACCAATGCAAATCATGAAGATTGGGAAAGGGGAAAGAAGGCCCCAGAGGGAGTACATCTGGGGGGCAAGACTACAAACCTCCCAAAGAAAAAAGATTTTGGGGGTGAGTAAAACACCAGCAAAACCCGAAGCGCACATAACCAAAAAACTCTGCAGAATTGGGCGCCTAGCAAACCTCAGACAGCATTCCACATTTTAATAAAAATCATTGGGACCCGTACAAACCGTGAACGTTAGGCCCATATTGGGATGCGCACCAGTTGGAACCCACACCTACCAAGCACTGAAAAAAACAGAGAAATGCAAATTTTTGCAAAAAGACACCCCGAGCTAAGAGTAGTCCTACGGGAAGGTTTAAGGGAAAAAACCTGACGACACTGGGGGGACGGGAAGATGGGGGGACATGAAAACGACATACAAAAACGAAGGAATTGACAAGGTGGAAAAAGACAGGATGTTCCAAGTTTGGGAAAAGTAACAAGGGGACACAGTTGGAACTGAAGACACAGAAATCACAGGGGGTTTAGGAAATTTTTTCACCACAGAGTATCAGAAGTGGGAAATTTGGGAAGCGATGTAGTGGAGCAGATCCATAATAGCTTTAAGCAGAGGAGATAAGCCCCCCGGCTCAGGGAGAGTGACCTATACGATCAGGAAAGGGGGGCCAGGAGCTCGGGCCGACCCCCGCAACCCAACAGGTAGTAAGGGCAATAAAAAACAAACAGTAAAAGTGATCCTTTATTTTACTCGTTTGCCCCCACAGTGGGCTTTTTCAAATCCAAAAAGAAATACCCGGGTGGAAGGAACCCAGTATTTTTGTCCGGCAGGTCAGGGAAGAACGCATCTGTGATGACCGATTGGGGGTTTTAGATCAAAAACTGGGGGCTTGGAAAGGAAATGACAAGTTTGTGAGCAAACCTTTTACAGTGTTCTATGTGGGATGCGATGAAGAAGTTTCTTGGGAATGGTTCAGCTATGTTATAAACCACATTTTGTTAAGTTGTCGGTATAGAATAATGATTTATTTCCCGATTCTTCGGTATTGGTGTTGTCTTCTGTGGGGAAAGTCTTGATTTCTGTAGTTTATCAATGTTGTGTGAATTACGGTGTGTCCAGGGATTCCTTGTCGTCAGACCTCTTGCGTATTTGGTGTTCGAAAAACGTGTTTGGGTCCCTTATGTTTTCGCCCACGTATAACTTGTTGCAGTCATAGTGATACACCACACACACACACACACACACACACACCACCCACTCACACACAACACCAAGATTTTCAATACAACTTTTATTTAAAAATTCTTTAAATGAAGAAAGTATATCAAGGTTCCATGGAAAGGGGGGGAAACCAACCCATTTTTTTTTTGAAAAGTTTCCGTTTTCGTAGTGTAAAATGATTTCTTGAATTTAAAAAAATTATCTTTTTTTTTTTTTTGATCTTCCTATTTATAAATCTTAAAAATTTTACTCACGATCATGGGTTGCAAATTCCAAGATTCTAAAAAACATGATAAAATACAAAAACTTAAACAATCATGAGAAAAATGCACCTGAGACAAAATTTTGGTTTTTTTTGGTATATTTTGAACTTAAAATCATCTTTTCCCCTTTAAATAACACATCAAAAAAAGGGCAGGAGTTATTTTTTCAAACCGAACACAAAATTTTTTTGGAAAATTTAAAAAAAAAGTGGTTTATATTTAATTCTTAGGCACTAGGAAAGGCCAACCAAAGCTGAACAGGGGAGACTGACCTCCCGCGGGTTGAGTACGGTGCACTCTCCGGGGTTTCTGCTTTGCCACCTGGGACAAATTATTATTCTATATTACATTGACATAGGTACTATTGTATATATTTTTGGTGAAGGCAAGATATTCCTTATGCCCTACTACGCTGTTTTTGTTATGTGTTTTATATATGCATATTTTTAAAAAGTTTTTTTACATAGTTTAAAAAAATGGGGACAATTGGGATATTTTTGTTTTATCATAAAATTTAATAAACCACATGGATAAATCAAAAAAAAATTTTCAAGTTACAAAACTTTTGCAATTTTTTAAAAATTTTTGACTTTAAGAGGTTTGAAACTTAAGTAGAGAAAAGTTGCATAGGTTTCATAAATAAAAAGATTTTAAATTTTTAGAAAACATGAATTAGTTTACGATTATGAAATTAATTAATTTATAATTAATTGTATTTGACGTGTGCCTAAAAAAATGCTCACTACATCCCACGCCAGGGATGGTCAGGTCAAATTGAGGTGATATCTCAGCCTTAAAAGCCTCTACTACGATTACTATCAATTCCTCGCTTAAATTTAAAACTGGTGGCATCCACATCACCATTACTCTTCCCTATCTTGACTTCATTCTTTCCTCCTTTTTGTCCCTTTTTCCCCCTTTCCCTTCGATAAATACTGCCCCTTACCTTCGTCACTAGTGTGGACTATTGAGGCCCCATTTTGGACCTAAATAATGTTATAAGTTCCTCTCTATAGTCCGGTTTTTTGTTATTTTTCGTCACTATTTTGCGTCTTGTTTTTCTTATTTAATCATATATTTAATGGTTGTCTTTAAGGGAAGGTTTAAATTTCAGTATACATTTTCAAATCTATTTATATTCACTTTCTATTTTTCTTTAATTACTACCCTTTATTAAGTCCTTTACTTTTTTTTCCCACTGACATTACACTAAGGGTCCATTCAAGTAGAAAAATTAAAACCCTGGAGACTATATCACCTCTAAAACCACATTTGGAAAAACCCTTTTTACAAAAAGTAATCCCAAAGCATCTCATAATTCAAAAATTTAAATACACTTCTTAAATTCCTTATGGGCAAAGTTTACAATATCATGAACCAAAAAATTCTGATGAAATTTTCTGAAAGTTTTTTTTCATAACTCATTCAAAGCAAATTTATTGTTTACGGGGGATGGAAGACCTCCGGCCCAGACAAAGAAACATAATTGGGCCTTACCCTGTGACGGGTCAACCAGGATTTTGCCCTGCGCCGCAACCGCGTACAAACCCAAAGCCCGGCCATCAGGTACTCCCTTTTAGGGCCGTCCCGCCTTGAAGACAGCCGGGGGTGTAAGGTAATCCCCTTATGTATCGGGGAGACATTTTAACATCTTGGGCCCTGACACTTTTTGGGTTTTTCCTTAGCTCCTGGTGCAAATGCTTTTCTTTGGGAGGAATTTTGACTGCTACCCAGTTTTTTGCTTTATGGGGAATTATTTCGGTGAAATTTTGGGACAAACCCCTCTAATTTTTCAAGTGTTATTACCATATATGTATCTCACGCATTTCCAAGAATGCAAATCGAGGGGCTTCAACCCTTTTCCCGTAATTTAGGGACTTAAAAAATAAAAAAGGCCAAACCGGATGGGAAAAATACACAAAAACCCGCACGTACAAAGAAGAGCTAAGGGCGTTTCGGGGCCGATTTGGCCATTTACAAAGTCACACAAAGAAAAGGAGACAAGATGGGGGAAAATAGGCAGGAGGGGGGAGTAGTCTACCTGTACATGTACTTGTAGAAATCGCATTTTTATTGTTTTATTATTATATTATTTTTATTTTGTTATTACATCACAGTATTTGCCGTGGAACGTTTCTGTTTATTAAACCCTACCACGGGGGGGTTTTAACCCCGACATCATAAAACCCAACCGATGCGTTACCACTTGCATTTTTTATTCACAGTGGTGCCATTTAACCTTCCAGCTGTATAAATATTCCTAGTTTTAAATTTAAACTTAAAGTACCAGCTGGGAACCAGTGGGGCCATGTTCGGTTGGATTTTTTGACTGTAAAGAAAAAGGGCACAAATGTAACAATGTGACATTTTTTTTTGGGCAACGTTTTGCTCTCCAGACTTTATTTCACGCTTATTACCAACTTATTACAAACAGTTTTTTGACTCTCCCTTTACTCGTTCTATTTCCCACCCGTGGTAGGTTTGTTTTGCAAACGTGTCATTACGATTTTTGTGGGCGAATTCGCTGTACATTTTTTCAGATTTGCAATTTTGTCTGAAGTGAAGAGGACCGTTAGTGAAAAGCAATATCTAGCGAGAACAAGAGATTTGAAGAGAATCATCAGGACTTGGCATCACAGTTGTGAAGGTTCTCATTATCCACCAAATCATTTTTCTAGCATATGGTTATATACATTGTGTGATCCTTGAAAGTGAGATCCTCTGACATTATCACTCCCCAGGTCCTCACATTAGTCTTCGCTCTGTTGTGTGATTGGAATTGTTTATACTCCAAATACATTTTTAATTTCTTCGAGCTTTCCATATCGCAGTAGTTAAAATTTCTCTTCATTGAATTTTATATTTTTTCCCCCGGCGCATTTAAAGATTTGGTTTATGTCCGCTTGGAGTCTTCCAGTTGTTTTCGATGGATGGGAGGGGTGATCCCAAACGCCATAAGTTTTGAGGAAGGTATAACAAAATTGTGTATGCCTCCCTCAAAATGCCTTCCATGATATGTTACATAGAAATAATACTTCTAAAGACTTTCTATCACTGCAATAACTTGGGAAAATTTAGTGAAAGCATCATACGTTCGTATTCATTGGTATAAATATACTTAGCCTTCGGTGAAAGGTGAAAAACATTACCTTTAAAGATATTTACCTGAAACATTCTTTCCCATGAAAACTTAAAAAAGACACTATTTTGATGTAGACAAATATTATGAATAATGAGTTACATGGACCTGGAGCACTAATCAAACTTAATATAGTTCAAACCCTCCCTGAAGATCAAATAATTAATCCGTTTCAAAATAAATTTTTCTAGTCCTACAGTGGGCCATATTGACTCAATTAAAATGAAATTACGTCAGTGTTGATAGAGAATAACTAAATTCATTATTTTATAGGGAAAAAAATTTTTTTTCATGACAAATTTTTAAATTTTGCATTGCTAAAACACGTCCCGCTAGCAGAACCCAAGCGAATGCTGAAAAAATAGGCCAATCTGACTTAAGCACTTTATGTATTTTAGCAATTTTTAAAAGCACGTTTTTTATTCCTAAAATGCTTCCAAGGCGTTTCCATTTTTTGAAAAATTCAATATATCAAATAAAATTTTGCAAAAAAATTGAGTTCTTTTCAATAGTACTCGACACAGTCACCAGTGTTAGTGACTCTAAAATTTATGCAAGACAAATACGATTTTTAAGGCGAGCCCAGGCTTGTGTGTGGTGGTGGTTGTGTGGTGTGTTTGTTGTGTGTTGTGTGTGTACTCACCTATTTTGGGGTTGCAGGGGTCGATTCACAGCTCCTGGCCCTCCCACTTTACTCTCGCTACTTTTCACTTTTCCCCGCTCCAGACTTTACTACCTTTTCTTAAGCTAGTGTGGACCTGCCACTACATCCTTTCCCAAAAACCACCCGACAACCTGTGACTGAAGAAATTTTCATAACACCCTGTGGTTCATCTGATTTAAACACCAACTGACCCATTGTTGGTGCCCGTCTCGGGAACATCCTGTCCTGTCCCTTCGATTCCTGTCAGTATTTTTATGTCGTTTTTATACCCCCCTCTCCCTGCCTCCACGTCGTCAGGTCGATTTTTTTCTTAACCCCTTCCCCTAGGGCGCCCCCCAGCTCCGGGGCAAAATCTTGCTGCAAACCTTTTACTTTTTCTAATTTCCTTATGTATTGGCTAGCTGTGGGGTTTCAAATTTTGGGCTGCATACTCCAAATAGGCCTGGCGTACACAGTGTGCAGGTTCCTGCACGATTCTTTATTGAGAGCTGGGATGCAATTAGGTTTGCTAGGGGCCCAAATCACGTTTTTTAGTTATGTCACCTCAAGGAAATTCCCCTGTTATATCACCCTGAATCCTTTTCCTTGATGAGGTTTTTTATCCTGGCCCCCCCAGCCTTTTTCTCTTTTGCGGCCTTCTTGCCCCTCCACAGTCTTTTGACTTGATTTGGGGGGATTGAACTCCAGAACCCTTTATCGACTAGGCCGCACCCCTTTTGTGTGGTGTGTGTGTGTGTGTGTGTGGTGTTGTTTGTGTGTGTTGGTGTGTTTCAACCTTCCCTTTCTTCTCTTCATTTTTTAACATTTTTAAAATACCGTACTGACTCTTTTCCCTCTTTCCCCCTTTACCTTCCCCTTCATCAACCTTTCCCATTCCATCTTCGAAAAACCCCCTTCTCTTCCTCTTTTCCCCCCCTCTCGTCCCCACTATGTTTTTAAAACAACCCCCGTTTTTTTAGCCCATTTTTGTTTTCAACTCTTACCCCTTTCCCCCCCCCCCTCTTCCACCATTTACTCCCCTTCCTCTCCCCCTTAAACCTTCACAGACAACTCATTTTTCTTTCTCAATATTCTTTTTCCTCCCTCCCCTCTCCCCCCTCATACCCCCAACTTTCCCTCCCCTGCCTTTCTTTCCTTCCCTCCCCCAACCCCTTTTCCTCCCCTTTTATTTTCCCCTCCATCTTTCCCCCCCGTCACCCACCAAACAATCACCCAATTTCAAAACGACTTTTCCCCAGGGAAAATCATCCCCAGACTGCCGCCCACCCAATAGCGCAATGCTTTTTTCCCAAAACTTATTGGGCCCAAATTTTCCTCCCTTCTCGCTCACAAATTGTGACTTTCCGATGGTTTTCCTGTACTTTACCGCCTTCAAACTTTCCTGCGCTATTTTTTAAGGGGCCCGGTTTTTGGGGATGGAAAATTGGGTTTTGGTTTTGTTGCAGAAGAAAGA
>NW_026505835.1:0-16255 GCF_026875155.1 Cherax quadricarinatus
CTTGCAATGATTCCCTCTTGCCTTAACTGTCATGAGGTCCCCTTCATACTCTCCCCGTTGTCAGGTTTTTTAAACGGGGGGGGAAAAACCCGTTACCTAAAAGAGACAGAAGGTCCCCCTTATGCCTGGCTTTTCTCATCTCCGCCCCAAGGGGGACTCCCACGGTTTCTTATTCCCTGTTTAAAAAACGCCCCCCCACTTCTGGTACCCCATCTTCAAACCCACCTCGTGGTTACCTCCCCATAATCACCCGTATCTAATCCTTTTTGCGTCCTCGGCTCAGACGCCCCTATTTCAATGCCTCGTCTAACTCGTTTCTTCGATTCTCTCTCACAAGCCTCAGTATCGACGAGCCCTCGTACGAACCCCTCCCCCAATCGCCCCTTATTTCTAAAAAGTCAAAAAAAGGTCCGTTAACACCCCACCCATCTTCCACCTCCCATTTTACCCCCCCTGTCTCTATCCCTGGTTTTTCCCCCCTCTCACTCCCTCAGTTACAAGTGTGAGGTTCACCCCCCGTACTTTTCCTTCCCCCCCCTGTTCCCCCCCAAAGTTTCTTCCTTTTCTGCCACCCCCCAGGTTCCCCCCCTTTCGTCCCTGCCCGCTTCCCAGTTCCCCCCACCCCCCGTCCCCCCCCCGGGTAAGCCCAATACAGTTCCAATCCTTTATCACCCCTCCCCCTACCATTCCCCAAATATTTTTCCCCATACGACATCTTAATTTCCGAAACACTTAAAGCAATCCTGAATATATTGAGAGCCCAAAACCCATCAATGGACACTGATCCACCTTCCGCCTTTCCTCCCTCTGCTCCATCCCAACTCCTTTTTCACGCGCACCGTTCCTTCGCTGCTTGAACGTTTTCACTGCCCCGATGTGGACTTTTCTAACCCTTCTAGTCCAAGGAACCTTCCCTGGGGTTTTCAAGATCTTATCTTGCCAATCATCCCCTTTTTTACGTGGATATACCGGCCCGGGGGTAATCGGGTGAGCTTCAGTGTTACTCCCCTTTTGCCCCTGTTGGGTTTGCTTACGGGAACCAAAATTACACTCTGCTGTTTTTTCTAACATTCAGGCAAAATTTTTTGTGTTTTTTTAGACCCTTTTCCTGAGGGACTTTAATGAAAGTGCCCTTCTTCTCCCATGATATTCCATACATCAGCTATTTTTTTAAACTTCGCTGATTACACAAGCGTATCCATTTAAATAGGGGGTACGCTCTGTTCTTTATTTTCTCCCCTTCTCTGGCATTATTATTCCGATTTTACCTTTCCTTGTTTTTTCTTTTCCCGACCCGATTTGGTTACTTTATTTTTCCCACAATTTCCTCGGGGGGTTCACGTGTTTCCCCCGGGAATTCAGTTAGAGGCTTTTCTTCCACCCACCCCCTCCATGTTTATTACAGGTACTCACACCCATTTTGATCCTCGGGTCTTACTCTCTCTTTCATCGATCTCTCAGTCTGCTTTTCCCCCCCCCATTTGATTTACTTGGTCTTTTCCCGGCTTCAGACAGTGATCATTTCCCCCAAACATTCTTACTTCCCCTTATATTCGCCCCCTCTTTGTACCCCCCCGCTGGGGAATTTAAAACGGGCAAATTGGAAAATTTTCTACACCTAACTGTTTTTAAAAAGGTTCCCTTCTTCGTCCCCCATCGATAGCTTTTTTACCTCTTCTGTCCCCCCGTTTTCACCCCAGCTTCTCATTCTATACCCCAAACTTCGGGGAGGGATTTCAGAAAAACGTGCCTTGGGGGTTCCCTTGTGCTCGGCAGTACGTTTGAAACACCTGCAGGGGCAGGTACCCGGGACAATAGAAAACCCCAGAGGACTCCTTGATTTTAAAAAGAAGCGGCGTCGCTCGCCGTGTCATCCGTGACGCTAAAAAGCACTTGCTGGCGAGATTATTCTCCACCTCACCCCTTTCTTTCCTCTATGAGTGCAGTCTGGAAAAAAAATACGGAAAAAGAGTGGGAAATATTTTCCCCGACCCCGGGTCCCGTTCGCGGGTTGCCCGGGGTTGATATAGCAAACCCATAGATGTTCCAAAGAAAATTTGGGAATCATCTGGTCCGTTTTTCTCAGGGACCCATTATGCCCCCATTTCTTTTCCTCAAAGTTGCCAGAGAGTTACACCTTGGATTTTCTTCTCTCAGAGAAACAGTATAATGTGCCTTTTTTCACTTCAAAACTGGGGGCAACATCCAGTTGTCGATATCGGGAGCTGGGCCCACGAATTTTATATTCGTATGTACAACATTTACATCAGTAGCCCTTTCAGTCCTATTTTGCCCTTTTAAAAATTATTTGGTCACAAGGGTTCTTCCACAACGTGGAAACCGCCATTGTTCTCCCTTTTCCCCAAACCCGGCACTACGGGAAGAAACCCCCCCCACTTCGTCCCATTGCTCTTACCGTGCAGTTTTTCAAAATAATGGAAAAGTCTATAAATGACGTTTATGTGGTATTTAGAGACCACAACAGTCCTCCACTCGTCAATATGGCTTTTGAAGGGACGTTCTACCATAGACTCTTAGCGCTTGGGTGTATGTTCGTAAGCCTTTGCGAATAACCACCAGTTATTTCCCCATTTTTTTACCTTTAGAAGGAATGACCAACTTGGAGGTATAAAATTTTAGCCCAAACCCCCTCCTTAGGCCCCTTTGAGGCAACTACCTCTTCCTAAGAACTTTTTAATGACAGGGATTTCCTGTTCGGGTTATAATGTGCTCTCCCCCGGGTTTTATCCCCAAACTGAAAGGGGTCCCCCAGGGATGTTTTGACAAACACTTTTTCTCCTTTCTATTTAAAGATTTGGCCCCTAGTCTTCCATCAAAAAATTTGGCTCACTCTATGTTGTGACTTCGCTATTGCCCGTGCGGCGTGACTGCACCCCTTACGTTTTTCTCCAACATGCAGTCGCCCCTGTTTCCAATTGGGCCCCCACACATGGGTTTAAATTTTCCAGCACTAAAACCCACCAAATCACTTTCACTAGACGCTCTGTCATCTCCGATCATCCTTTGTACCTCTATGGCTCCCGTTCCCTGAACGTGATACAGTCAAGTTTCTGGGCCTCCTCTTTGATCGTGGGTTTTATCCTGGAAACCTCACATTACCTCTCTGAAGGCAACTTGTCACAGCCGGCTGAACCTTCTTAAACCCTTGCTCATCTTTGGGTGGGGAAGTTTGATCGTCGAACCCTCCTTCACCTACATTCCACCCTTATTTTATCGAAACTTGATTATGGTGACCAGATCTATTCAGCGGCATCTCCTGCTACCTCTCTAGCCTTAACCCCATTCATCACCAAGGATTTTGTTTATGCCTTGGTGCTTTTCGCTCTTCCCCTGTCGAAAGCCTCTATGCAGAAGTGAACGTTCCATCCTTATCCCATCGCCGTGATGCCATTTCCTGCGCTACTATGTCGCTCTCATGATCTCCGCAATCCTTCCATTTATAGAATGGTCACTGATATTAGTAGACATTCTTTATTGTTCGCCGCCCCTGCTTACTCCGTCCCTTCTCTCCCTTTGCCTTCATTCGCTCTTGTCTTCTCTTCAAACTACCAACTTTCATGTACATGTAGCATCTCACTTTTTTCCCCACCCCCCTGGGAAGTTCCAGCTGTTCGAGTCTGTTCTTTCTCCCTCCCTTGCTCGAAAGCCAACTGTCTACGGTCGCCCTTTCCCCCTCTCTTTTCTTGACCACTTTCCACTCTCATTCTCATGCCCTTGCTGTGTACACAGATGGCTCTAAGTCTTCTGACGGCATAGATTCGCAGCAGTGTTTCCGGACAGTGTCGTACAAGGGCATTTACTATCTTCGGGTAGTATTTTTACTGCTGAATTATATGCCATCCTTACAGCACTTATCTGTATTGCATCTATGCCTGTGTCATCATTTGTGGTTGTCTCAGACGCCCTTAGTGCTTACAGGCTATACAAAAAATTTGATACACCTCACCCCTTAGTCCTCCGTATCCAACTTTGGCTACGCCGCATCTTTACCAAGCATAAAGATATTGTTTTTTGTTGGGTCCCTGGTCATGTTGACGTACAGGGCAATGAACATGGCAGACACTGCTGCGCGGTCAGCAGTACATGACCTACCAGTTTCTTATAGAGGTATTCCATGTACGGACTATTTTGCTGTAATATCTTCCCACCTTCACACCCGTTGGCAACAACGTTGGTCTACTATGCTCAGCAACAAACTTCAGTCTATTAACCGAGTATAGGTTACTGGCCGTCTTCTTATCACCAGTGTCGAGGTTGGGAGACTACTCTCTCCCGTCTTCGCATTGGCCATACTCGTCTTACTCATGATATCTCATGGAGAGGCGTCTTGCTCCTCTCTGTGAGAATTGCCAAGCTCCATTATCAGTCAGCCACATTCTGTTGGACTGCCCACTTTATCAACGAGCACGCAGAATTTTACCTCTGTCGTCGTCTTCGCCCTGCTGCTCTCTCTTTACCTTCCCTTCCCGCTGATGGACCCACCTTTCATCCGGACTCTCTCATTGACTTTTTGACAACGACTGACTGACTTCACAAATTCTGATACTTTCAGCCCTTTCTACTTCAATCTCTTGCTACCCTCTACCCCCGTACTATCCCCTGCCCCGCTGTTTTCTGTAACCTGCTGATCATCCCCCCTCCCTTCTGCCATCCAATTCCCTTGCTTCCTTCCCTACCCTGCAGCGCTGTATAGCCCTTGTGGCTTAGTGCTTCTTTTTTGATTATAATAATAATAATAATAATCCTGTTCTGCGGGTTGCTGGTGTTGATATAGCAAACCCACTAGATGTTGCCAATGAAATTGGCAATCATCTGGTCCGTATTTCTCAGGGACTCCATCTATGCCCCTCATTTCTTTCCTCAAAGTCTGCCAGAGAGTTAGCACCCTTGGACTTTTCTTCTCTCAGAGAAGAACAGTATAATGTGCCTTTTACACTTCAAGAACTGGAGGCAACACTCTCAGCTGTCGATCATCGCAGCTGGGAACCGACGACATTTATATTTCTTATGCTACAACATTTACGTCAGTCCAGCCTTGCAGTACTATACGCCTTTACAATCTTATTTGTCACAAGAGTTTCTTCCGATCAGCTGTGGAAATCCGCCATTGTTCACCTTTCCCGCAAACCAGGCATCTACCGGGAAATGAAAACCCCCCCTATCGTCCCATTGCTCTTACCAGTGCAGTTTGCAAGTAATGGAACGCCTAGTAAAATAGACGTTAGTGTGGTCTTACGAGCACACAACAGTCTCTCACTCGTCAATAGGCTTTCGTAAGGGACGTTCTAAGCCATAGACCCCTTACTATACGCTTGGATACGTATGTTGTAATGCCTTTGCGAATAAACACTCAGTTAAAGCCATATTTTTTTGACCTTAGGAAGGCATATGACACAACATGGAGTATATAAATTTTAGCCCAAGCCACTCCTTAGCCCTTCGAGGCAATCTACCACCTTCTTAAGAACTTTTTAACTGACAGGCATTTCCGTGTTCGGGTTAATAATGTGCTCTCCCCGGATTTTTATCCAGCTGAAGGTGTCCTCCCAGGGATGTGTTCTTTCTGAGCACAACACTTTTTCCTCCTTGCTATTATGATTTGCTCTAGTCTTCCATCAAATATTTGATCATCACTTTATGTTGATGGCTTCGCATTGCCTGTGCAAGCCCGACTGTCACCTCATTACAGTTTTCCTCTCAACATGCAGTCGACCGTGTTTCCAATTGGGCCACCACAACGTGGGTTTAAAATTTCCCACACTAAAACACACCAAATCACTTCACTAGACGCTCTGTCTCACCGATCATCCTTGTTACCTCTATGGCTCCGTATCCAGAACGTGATTACAGTCAAGTTTCTGGGTGCCTCCTCTTTGATCGTAGGTTATCCTGGAAACCCACATTACCTCTCTGAAGGCCACTTTCCACAGCCGCTCCAACCTTCTTAAAACCCTTGCTCATCTTTCATGGGACTGATCGTCGACCCTCCTTTCGCCTACATTCCACCCTTATTTTACGAAACTTGTTATGGTGACCAGATCTATTCAGCCGGCATCTCCTTGCTACTCTCTCTAGCCTTAACCCCATTCATCACCAAGGATTATTTTTATGCCTTGGTGGCTTTTCGCCTCTTCCGCCCCTGTCGAGAGCCTCTATGCATGAAGCGAACGTTCCATCCTTATCCGATCGGCCGTGATGCCCTTTGCCCTGCGCTACTATGTACCTCTCATGATCTCCGCAATCCTTCCATTTAATAGAATGGTCACTGATATTAGTAGACATCCTTTATTTGTTCGCCACCCCTGTTTACTCCGTCCCTTCTCTCTCACCATCATTCGCTCCTTGTCTTCTCTTCAACTACCACCTTTTCTATGACATGTAGCATCCTTCACTTTCCCTACCACCCCCCTGGGAAAGTTCCAGCTGTTCGCGAGTCTGTTCTTTCTCCCTCCCTTGCTCCGAAAGCCCAACTGTCTAAACCGGTCGCTTCCCACTCTCTTTTACTTGACCACTTTCACTCTCATTCTCATGCCATTGCTGGTTACACAGATGGCTCTAAGGCTTCTGGACGGCGTAGGATTCGCAGCAGTGTTTTCCGACAGCATCGTACAAGGGCATTTACTATCTTCGCTAGTATTTTTTTACTGCTGAATTATATGCCATCCTTACAGCCACTTATCCGTATTCGCATCTATCCCTGTGTCATCATTGTGGTTGTTCTCAGACTCCCTTAGTGCTTTACAGCTATACAAAAATTGATTATCACCTCACCCTTAGTCCTTCGTATCCAACTTTGGCTACGCCGCATCTTACTCAAGCATAAAGACTATTGTTTTTTTGGGTCCCTGGTTCCATGTTGACGTACAGGGCAATGAACAGGCAGACACTGCTTTTGCCATGATGCGCGGTCAGCAGTACATGACCTACCATTTTCTTATAGAGGTAATTCCATTTTACGGACTAATTGTACTCAATATCTTCGCCACCTTCACCACCCGTTGGGCACAACGTTTGGTCTACTATGCTCGGCAACAAACTTCAATCTATAAACCGAGTATCGGTTACTGGCCGTCTTCTATCACCAGTGTCCGAGGTTGGTAGACTACCTCTCCCGTCTTCCACATTGGCCATACTCGTCTTACCTCATGGATATCTCAGGAAGAGGCTCTTCTCCTCTCTGTGAGAATTGCCAAGCTCCCATTATCAGTCAGTCCACATTCTGTTGGACTGCCCACTTTATCAACAAGCATAGCAGAATTTACCTCTGTCGTCGTCTTCGCTTCGCTGCTCTCTCTTTACCTTCCCTTCTCGCTGATGGACCCACCTTTCATCTGGACTCTCTCATTGACTTTTGACAACAACTGACTTACTTCACAAATTCTGATACCTTCAGCCCTTTCTACTTCAATCTCTTGCTTCCCTTTACCCCCGTACTATCCCCTGCCCCGCTGTTTTCTGTAACCTGCTGATCATCCCCCCTCCCTCCTGCCATCCAATTCCCTTGCTTCCTTCCCTACCCTGCAGCGCTGTATAGCCCTTGTGGCTTAGTGCTTCTTTTTGATTATAATAATAATATGGTATCGGAGGTGATATCTTCACTTTCATCTAACAAGTGAACCGGTAATCCTACTTCCTCGCTTTCGAGAGTAGCATCACTGGTTTTTAATCCCACATGAATATCGCGAGACATTGTCTCATATGAACTTTCGAGGGCCTTCTCTGACTCTACAGGAAGAGGATCTGAAACACTTATATCCATCTTTGGTGATGAAAGGTCAACCTCAGAAGGAAGAAAGGCACCTTTTACATTACCTAATAGTATGGTGCAAGAAGTGATGGGAGCTAGTATGGCTTCAGACCAACCTGTGAACCATTTAGACCTAATGTAACAACGGATGGTAGGAAAAGTGTCTGTACGGCCCAAGTAGTCTGAAAGTATAGCAGAGGAATGAGTTTCTTTAAGGTTAGGGAACAGCTTATCAGAAATGACTATACATGTGCATCCAGTGTCTCGTAAAATGGTAGATACACTAAGTCCATTAACTGTTCCTGAACAGAAGGGTGCTTGGTCATTACAGTCTTTAAAACATCTTCCAACTTTTTGGACCTTCTTAAAAGGACAATCTGGACGTTTATGTCCCTTAACACCACACAAATGACAAACAAGAAAAAAGAATCATTTTATTTCCCACTAGAGGCTTTAATTTTTTAAAGGGTTGATAAACCCCTTTGCCTTAGGGTTCGTCCCTTTATCTTTATGGGAATTTGAGCCTCAGCATACAGGTCAGCACCCTCACATTTCCCTCAGTTTTAACGGGTTTGTTCTCTGAAAAAATTTTTCTGAGGGGAGAGCTTCAGGAACTGGTCAGCAACCATGAAGTCTCTAAAGATTCATAACTGCGATCAATTCCTGAATTTCCCTACCCAAAAGTCGAACAACGAAAGGGGTTTTTCCCTGAAACTCTAAAAGTTCTGGCCCAAAGTTTTTAAGGGCTACCGAAATTTTTCCCTGTAAGAATTTGGGGTTTTTTTTGATATGTTTTAAGGATTGCTTTTCTTCAGTGGGTTATAATTGCATTTGATACCTGCGACAAACTTGCATAGAAATTTAAAACGTACCCGAAAAAAACATCCCAACCTGGTAGCCCGGTGTCAGCAGGCCCTTCACAGAGGGGGTGGTATTTTTAACCTGATAATGTAAAAGTTTTGTCTTCCCCCCTTGTGAAGGAAGGTAAATTTGGTGTTGGAAAAATGTGTACAGCTGCACGTTGTTCCTTTTCCTTTATCTAATTCGTTGTGAAAAATTTTTTTTTTTTATTCTCTAATTCAAGGCAGCTTTTCAAGCTCCCATCCTTTGTCTTTCCTCAAGTTCTCTTAATTTAACTTGTTTTTTCACGACTCTACTCCTCCTCACGATCAAATCTATCACACTCCTTTTTGCTTCTCCCTTTCTAACGTCTTTTTTGGTTTTCCTCTCAATTCTCTCTCTCTCCTTTTTTTCTTCTCTTTCTCTTTCTTTCTTTCTTCTCTCTCAATTCTTTTCCCGGGTCTTAGCACTAAAGAAAAATTCTAAATTTTTTTCCCCGTTATTCCCAACTTTCTTCCCCGTTCACCAAAATGGTTTTCCCCCATGCTTGCAAAATAAATTAAAAAACAGGGGAAATGAAAGGGGATTAAAAAAAAACGGAGGGTTCAATTCCTCTCCACTCAAACTTAAATAAACCCGGGGCCCATCCCTGCTTCAAATTAAAAAATATGATTAATGAAAAAGTAGGGTTCTATCCGGCTCCGGCAAACAGTAAGTAGAAGGGTCCTTACCATCCCAAACTTCTCACCAAGAAATCAAGAGTGTCCTATGACAGTTCCCTTGATACAATAAAGAGCTCAATGAAACAAATTGTCACTGGAAAATTCTCGGGTCCCTAGAGTCTAATCCTCCAAAGTGTTTCAAGCTCACACAAAATTAGGTGGCAGAATTAAATATTATATCCTGCCTGTCTTGACTTACAATAAATTGAGACTATAACAATCACCAAATCTTTTAAATACCTGTACTGTAGTCCTACCATGGAGAATGATTACTCATGGCCGGTGGTAACCGTCTGTGGTATGCGGCGTGTAAGTTCCAATGGTAGATTCGAGATGGAGTTGAATCTTGATTCAGTAGAGTTGATCCTGGCAAGGTCGTCACTTGTGAAGGCTTACTCAGCTCTGTAATAACTTCAGACAGTATTACCAAAGCTGGCTCCTCCTCAGGAAAATTAATGAATAGAAAACGAAATAATTAACATAGATAAACACTTTACTATTTATTAAAGCAAACATAAAACAATAAAAAATGACAGGTACATCCTATTTGAAAGAAAAATGAAAAGTGAAATGAATAAAATAACATTTGAACTCAACGCTAATATATATATTGGGGTGTCTGGAGTTGGTGACACTTCGTGTTGCTGAAATCTTAGCCGTTGCTGATGGGGGGGGGTGCAGGTGTTGGTGACCACCATCGGCTAGTTCTTCACAGAGTATCGCCGTGAGTATTCTATCCCGATGACAGGAAAGCAGGTTCTTTACCGCTGCAATGATGTGGGGTTACGTCCCGGGAAATTTCATACAGGTGCAAAGGTAAAAAAAATTCCAAAAATGGGACTTTCCTTAGGACGTTATCCGCCTCCATCATTTTGCTTGTTGATTGGCAGGTGACCCTCTCTTTTCATTCAAGAGAAGTTGCTGGAGGGTAAAGTCTTGTGTTACTTTTTGGGACCCAGAGCCCCCCCAATCACCTTTCGGGGGGGGGGGAAAGGGAGGGAAAAGGGATACTGGGAGTAGACTGACACTACTTTAAAAAAAAGCAGCCGGCCCGTCAAACAAACACTTTAGGGGTGGGGGAAAAAAAGCGGGAAATGGGGGAGTTGTTACCCTACCCTTTAAAAATGCCGGCAATGAAACCCGTTTATAAATATATAACCCATTAAATCCCTTGCCCATTCCTATCTATTGGGAAAATTTTCCCCCACACTTTCCCGTACTGGTTTTTTGAGGGGCTAGCACAGGACAAATATACCGGGTTAGTGGGAAAGGGTAGGGACAGGGGAAATAAAACGAATTTTTGAGGGTGCTATCCCCTGTGACAGGGTATTTTTGGATTTTCCCAGGTGCTTGCACATTTTCAACTATATTGATTTTTTTAGGGGGGCTAGAACGGGGATTAAATATCATGGATTACTGAGGTTCTAATAAAATTTACTACTAAAACTGGGTTATTGAGGTTTCTTTTCCCCCATTTACTATTTTACTGGATTCTGATGTGTTTTCTTTTGTGACTGATATATTGGGATTACTGTTTTACTTGCCAGTGAAAAACTATAATTTTAATTTCCAGGTACTAGCCAGTTTACTACTATAATGGATTACTGGGGGGGCTAGCAAAAGTGGGCTACTATACTAGTTTAAAATTAGTTTTCTAGCACAATGTTTCCCACAAAGGATTAATGAGGTACGGCAAAAGTAACTACAAATAAACTGGATTACTGATTTGCTAGCACAAATGACTACTACACTGAAATTTTAAACCTGCCAAAAAGCAAAAATCCCTGAAATAGGGGGAAAGGGGACAGAAAGGGCCACAGACAGAGATAGGCAAAGGGGGCCAAAGACTGCAAACCTCACTCAAGGGAGAAAGATCTTGGGGTGATTTTAACACCGAGCATGTCTCCGGAAGCACACATCAATCAGATAACTGCTGCAGCATATGGGCGCCTGGCAAACCTGAGAACAGCATTCCGATACCTTAGTAAGGAATCGTGTATGTCAGGCCCATACTGGAGTATGCAGCACCTGTTTGGAACCCGCACTTGATAAAGCACGTCAAGAAACTAGAGAAAGTACAAAGTTTGCAAACAAGGTTAGTTCCAGAGCTAAGGGGAATGTCCTATGAAGAAAGATTAAGGGAAATCGGCCTGACGACACTGGAGGACAGGAGGGTTCAGGGGAGACATGATAACGACATATAAAATTACTGCGTGGAATAGACAAGGTGGACAAGGACAGGATGTTCCGGGAGGGGACACAGAAACAAGAGGCCACAATTGGATTGAAGACACAAATGAGTCAAGAGATTAGGAAGTATTTCAGTCACATAGATTGTAGCAGTGGATAGCTAGAAAATGACGTAGTGAGCAGGAACATACACAGTTTTAGACAGGTTGATAAAGCCAGGGAAAAGCCTAGAGCAACCTGGACCCGGCAGGAACCATACACAATAGCGTGAGTACTGAATTACTGAGGGGCTAACACATGACTACTCTTCTGGTTTACTGAGGTACTGACACGTCGAACTACTGTACTGAATTACTGAGGTGCAAGCACAGTGACTACTATACTGGATTACTTAGAAGTGCTAGCACAGTGACTACTAAACTCGGTTACTGAAGTGCTAGCATAGTGGCAACCATAATGAGTTACTGATGTGCTTGCACAGTGACTACTATACTGGATTACTGAAGTGCTAGCACAGTGACTACTATACTGGATTACTGAGGTGCTTGCACAATGAATATTATATTGGATTTCTGAGGTTCTAGCACAGCGACTTCTATACTGGAGTACTTACGTGCTAGCTCAGTGACAACGCTGGATTACTGAGGTGCTAGTACAATGACAACTATACTGGATTACTTAGGTACTAGCACAGTGATTACTATACTGGATTACTGAGGTGTTAGCACAGTGACTACTATACTGAACTACTGAGGTGCTAGGACATTGACTACTATACTGAATTACTGAGGTGCTATGACAGTGACTACTATACTGAATTACTGACGTGCTGGGACAATTTCTACTTGTTATTACTGTTCTTGCTGCTGAACAGCAGTTTGGTGCCGATGAAGGTAGCGTAGGTAGCAATGATACGGCCGTGGACTAGTTTGGCTTTAATTGGATAGGAGTGAGTACACTGGCAGTGTGAGGGAATGACCGCAAGCCAGTCCGTGGAGGGGGAGCACTTGTGCCTATCAAGCCGGTCGGCCTGGGAGTGAGATCGAATGGGCTCAGCCTCCCACTGACCTGGGTGAGCCTACAGAGGGCAGCACTTAAATGCCGCAAATTATGAACTAGTCAGAACAGACGGCATAGGCTGTCTGTTCTGACAGTACAGGCTGTCTACATTTGCTCGGCCACGCACCTCGCGTCGTCACGACGTGATAATACTGGTGGGCCCGTAGGTATAAAGGAATTACTTACACTAGCTACCCCAGAGAGGGACTGGCTTTCGCTCACTTGTAAATCAAAAATGGACATGAAAATGCAACAGGCAAAAAAAAAAACTCCCATCCAGAGGAAGAGAAAACTGGCTTGGCCGCACTGTTTTATTGAGGAGAGAGTCCGGAGACGGTCGCACTGGAACTAAAATCTTCTATATACAGGTTGTAGGCTGAACATCAGGTGACCACTCGTCTACGAATGTTGTTGCACCCTCACATCTGCAAACAATGACTGACAGTAGCATTTCCTAAGGTGTGACATGTGACTCAGTGGGTAGCACTGCCCTGACCGTAATACAGGCTTTTTAAAAAAAAAAACACTGGGTGCACATAACTACAATAATACTATATCCATTGAATTCATTATACTCTGGGTACCCTTCTAAAAGTTTTTTTTTTTATTATTATAACACTGGCCGATTCCCACCAAGGCAGGGTGGCCTGAAAAAGAAAAACTTTCACCATCATTCACTCCATCACTGTCTTGCCAGAAGAGTGCTTTACACTATAGTTTTTATGCTGCAACATTAACACCCCTCCTTCAGAGTGCAGGCACTGCACTTCCCTCTCCAGGACTCAAGTCTGGCCTGCCGGTTTCCCTGAACCTTTCATGTTACTTTGCTCACACCCAACAGCCCGTCAATTTTTAAAAAACCCTTTTTTCTCCATTCACCCTATCAAAAACCCCTCCGCATGCCTCTGGAAGTCCCAACCCCCCGCACACAAAACCCTTTTTTTACCCCCCCCTCCAACTTTCCTAGGCCCACCCCCCACCCTGCCTTCCTTTCCCCTAAGACTGATACACCTTGAAATCACTCTGTTCGCTCCCTTCTTCTACATGTCCGAACCACCTCAACAACCCCTTCCCCAGCCCTTGGACAACAGTTTTGGTAATCCCGCCCCCTCCTAAAATTTCCCAAAATACGAAATTTTTCTACATTTATTCACATGCACATTTCCCCCAGGCAGAAAATCTCCACTGCCCCCAGCCTTATCCTCGCTGCAACATTATCACCCCTGCTTCACACCCAATAGAGACATTGGTAAAACTATAAACTCTCTAACAATTCCACTCTTTGCCTTCCAAGTACAAAGTTCTTTGTCTCCACAGACTCCAAGTGCAAACCACTCACCCTTTTTTTCCCTGGATCAAATCTTTGCTTCACCTCATCTTTTCATAGAACCCTCCGCTGACACGCCACTACCAAATATCTGAATGCATTCACTCCTCCAAACTCTCTCCCTCCAATCTGATATCCAATCTTTCATCAACCGTTATCCTCAATAACTTACTTCTTTCCTGTATTCACTTTAATTTTCTTCTTTTGCCACACCCTACCAAAGGTCCAATTCCTCTAATCTCTGCAACTTCACTTCTTTCAGAATCTCCCTAGAGCACAGTGTCATCAGCAAAGAGCAACTGTGACAACTCCACTTATGTGTGATTCTTATCTTTTAACTCCACGCTCTTGGCAAGAACCTCGCATTTAACTTCTTACAACCCCATCTATAAATAATATTAAACAACCACGGTGACATCACACATCCTTGTCTAAGCCAACTTTACTGGAAATAATTTCCTCTTTCCTACATACTCTAACTATCCTCATAAAAACTCTCACTGCTTCAGTAACCTACCTCCTACACCATACAACCTGCAACATCTGCCACATTGCCCCCCTATCCACCGTCATACGGCCTTTTTCCCAAATCCATAAATGCCAACAAGACCTCTTTAGGCTTATCTAAACACTGTTCACTTATATGTTTCACTGTAAACACCTGTCACACACCCCCTACCTTCCTAAAGCCCTCCTTGTTCATCCTGCTATCCTATCTCTGTCTAACTCTTAATTCTTTCAATAATAACTCGACCATACACTTTACCAGGTAATACTCAACAGACTTATCCCCCTATAATTTTGCACTCTCTTTTGTCCCCTTTGCCTTCATACAAAGGAACTATGGCATGCTCTCTGCCAATCCCTAGGTGCCTTACCCTCTCCATACATATATTAAATAATTGCACCAACCACTCCAAACTATATCCCCACCTGCTTTTAAACATTTCTATCTTTATCCCTTCAATCCGGCTGCCTACCCCCCTTCATTACCTACTCTGCGCTCACTAACTTCCCCACACTCACAACTGGCCTTCCTCACTCCTACAAGAAGTTATTCCCTCTTTCCCTATACACGAAATCACAGCTTCCCTATCTTCATCCAACATTAACAATTCCTGAAAAATTCCCTCCATCATCCCAATACCTCTAACTCTCCATTTAATAACTCTCCTCTCCTATTTTTAACTGACAAATCCATTTGTTCTCTAGGCTTCCTTAACTTGTTAATCTCACTCCAAAACTTTTTCTTATTTTCAACAAAATTTGTTGATAACATCTCACCCACTCTCTCATTTGTTCTCTTTTTACATTGCTTCACCACTCTCTTAACCTCTCTTCTTTTTCTCCATATACTCTTCCCTCCTTGCATCACTTCTGCTTTGTAAAAACTTCTCATATGCTAACTTTTTCTCCCTTACTACTCTCTTTACATCATCATTCCACCAATCGCTCCTCTTCCCTCCAGCACCCACTTTCCTGTAACCACAAACTTCTGCTGAACACTGTAACACTACATTTTTAAACCTACCCCATACCTCTTTGACCCCATTGCCTATGCTCTCATTAGCCCATCTATCCTCCAATAGCTGTTTATATCTTACCCTAACTGCCTCCTCTTTTAGTTTATAAACCTTCACCTCTCTCTTCCCTGATGCTTCTATTCTCCTTGTATCCCATCTACCTTTTACTCTCAGTGTAACTACAACTAGAAAGTGATCTGATATATCTGTAGCCTCTCTAAAAACATGTACATCCTGAAGTCTACTCAACAGTCTTTTATCTACCAATACATAATCCAACAAACTACTGTCATTTCGCCCTACATCATATCTTGTATACTTATTTATCCTCTTTTTCTTAAAATATGTATTACCTATAACTAAACCCCTTTCTATACAAAGTTCAATCAAAGGGCTCCCATTATCATTTACACCTGGAACCCCAAACTTACCTACCACACCCTCTCTAAAAGTTTCTCCTACTTTAGCATTCAGGTCCCCTACCATAGTTACTCTCTCACTTGTTTCAAAGGTTCCTATACATTCACTTACCATCTCCCAAAATCTCTCTCTCCTCTACATTCCTCTCTTCTCCAGGTGCATACACGCTTATTATGACCCACTTTTTGCATCCAACCTTTACTTTAATCCACATAATTCTTGAATTTACACATTCATATTCTCTTTTCTCCTTCCATAACTGATCCTTCAACATTACTGCTACCCCTTCCTTTGCTCTAACTCTCTCAGATACTCCAAATTTAATTCCTTTTATTTCCCTCCACCGAAACTCCTTTACTCCCTTCAGCTTTGTTTCGCTTAGGGCCAGGACATCCAGGACAAACAC
>NW_026505836.1:0-22945 GCF_026875155.1 Cherax quadricarinatus
AAATCAAACTCAACCCCCCCACTCATATTTTGTCCAGTCCTTTTTAAAGCTCCCAAGGTCCTAGCCTCTATCACCCCAGGGAAAAATTGTTCCCGCATCTCAACTCTTTTCGAAAACCAGTACTTACCTATTCCTTTCAAATAAAAATTATCCAATTTAAAATCCATTATTCCGGGTTTTTTACCTGTTCGACACCCTCATACTTTTTTAAATACCCTTTGTTTATCCCTGTCTCCACTTTTTCATTTTCATGAATCTCCCCTCATTCTCCCTTCCAAGAGTGGACATTTAAGGGCTTTGAGTCTATTTTCATACGGGGGGTTCCTTAACAGAAATTTTTTTAGTCTTTCTTCCTTATGTTCTCTAATGAGTCATATCCATCCTGTAAAAGGGGGACCAAAACTAGCCATAATCCAAATGGGGCCCTCCTAGTGATGAATAGAGTTGAAAATAACTTTTGGACTTCTGTTTTTATACTTCTTGGATGAATCCAAGAATCTGTTGCCGTTGCCAAAACAAAGGGCCCCTGGCCCTTGCTTTAATTTCTGCTTACCATGACTCCCAAGTCCTTTTCACATTCTGTATGACCAACTTACTCACCTAAAAATTATAGTTTCGAGGTTATTTCATTCCCAAGGGGCAAGTACCTTACATTTCCCACATTGAACTTCCCCTGCCATTTTTCAGACCAAGACTTTAAATTTGTCCAAATCGTCCGGGATTCATTGATATCGTCCTCAGAGGATTTAAAAAGGGCCCTACTTTGATCATCAGCAAATTACTCATGTCACCGTAATCCCTTCACAAGGTCATTAATTAAATTATAAAACAAGAGAGGGCCTAAAACTGATCCTTTGGAACGCCATAGTACTAATCCCCCTTCAGATTTCAATCCATTAAAAAGGAACTCCTGCTTCTATTGGAAGCCTGCCTCAAACCAGCAGAACTTTACCTCATATACCATAGTGCCACTTTTTTAAAGAGTCTCTTGTGGGTCTCTATCGAAGGCTTTACTAAAATCCAAAAGAACAATATCATATTCCTTTTCTCTGTCAACTGCCTTAAATGTTCTATTGAAGAACGTCAGTAAGTTTGTCAGGCAGGAACGACCTCTCGTGAATCCATGCTGAATTCATTTATCAAGTTATGCCTTCAAGGGACTTCTGATAATGTCAGCTATAATTGATTCTAATAACTTGCCAACTATAGATGTCAGGCTTATTGGACGGAAATTTTGAAGGAGTGGACTTATCCCCTGATTTGAATATGGGAAAACCACATTAGCCATCTTCCACAACTCTGGCACAACACCGGTAAGGAGGGAAACGCATTGAATACACTCGTTAATGGCTGACTAAGCTCCATCATGCATTCCTTAAGTACCCTGGAAAACAACTCATCGGGTCCCGGGACTTATTTTGTTTCAGTTTGTCTATCTTTTTTAATAACCATGTCCCTCGTGACAGAAGTATTAGTTACCTTTAAATTCATCAGGAACTAAAAATTGTTAATTACTGGAATCTCATTTACATTTTCCCTGTGTAAAAACTGACAAAAAATAGTCATTAAATAAGGAACACATTTCCAGTTCAATATCCGCCCAGCTGTTCATTCCCAGTTTTCAGAGGTCCTACTTTTTCCTCACCTTCGTCCTTATGCACTTAAAAAGAACCCCTTTGGATTATTCTTTGATTCATTAGCAACTCTAATTTCATAGTCACTTTTAAGCCTTTCAAATTTCGCCATTTTTACTTCTCTTTTAAGCTGAACATTTTGGGTCAGAAAGGGTTAACCTCTCCTCTTCTGATGCGCTTATAAATTCCCCTTTTCTCCCCTAATAGATGCTTTAGCCTCCTGTTAACCCATTGGGATCGTTATTATTAGACCTAATTTCTCTCTGGGAATGTAATACTCTGGGCACTGTGTACATTTAAGAAAACAATCATAAAAGCAGACCCCTTTCATATTCATAAGTATGATTATCGTCAATAAAATCATTACTAGATAACCCCAATCAAGATTAGACAGATGTTCCCTAAGTCCAATTAAAAAATCGGCAGAACGAAAATCAGGGATTTTTACTTATTATCATTATTCTTACATTCCCAATTAATGCTAACAGTGATGGATTTGTGATCACTTGCGCCAAACTCTTCAGTGATCTCCAGATTATTCACGAGTGTTTCCTTATTTGACAAGACTAGGTCTAGCAAATTATTACCCCTGGTAGGCTCAGTTACGCTCTGTTTCAGAAAACAGTCCTGAACTGTTTCCATAAAGTCACTTGACTTTAGATTACCTGTCAAAGAATTCCAGTCAATTTGACTTAATTTAAAGTCCCCTACTATGACTATGTTGTTAGGTAAGACACATATGCAACAGTTAGGTATCTTTATTATGAAACGTTTCGCCTACACAGTAGGCTTCTTCAGTCAAGTACAGAAAAGTTGATAGAAGCAGAAGATACTTGAAGACGATGTAATCAGTCCATCACCCTTAAAGTTTTGAGGTGGTCAGTCCCTCAGTCTGGAGAAGAGCATTGTTCCATAGTATGAAACAATATGGAGATGAAGTGAAAGGATGGGCTTTTTTATAGCGCCAAAGGGGAGACGTAGGCCACTTTGGAGAGTAAGAACTCAGATGCTGAGAGGGCAGGTCCCTCTCAAATCCAGCCGCTCTCACTAGTGGAAGTTGTCGAAGTTGATTGCAAAGGGCTGTACCAAGATACCCTTTTGTTGCAGTTCCCGACAAGATTGAACATTAAAATGGGATAAAATACCGACAGGTTGTTAGGTAAGACACATATGCAACAGTTAGGGATCTTTATTATGAAACTTTCGCCTACACAGTAGGCTTCTTCAGTCAAGTACAGAAAAGTTGATAGAAGCAGAAGATAAATTGAAGACGATGTAATCATCCCTCACCCTAAAAGTTTTGAGATGGTCCCGTCCCTCAGTCTGGAGAAGAGCATTGTTCCATAGAGAAACAATATGGAATGAAAATGACAGGATGGAGCTTTTTATAGCGCCAAGAGGTGAGACGTAGGCCACTAGGGAAGTAAGAACTCAATGCTGAGAGGTCAGGTCCCTCTCAAATCCACCGCTCTCACTAGTGGGAAATTGTCGAAGTTGATTGCAGGTCTGTACCAAGATCCCTTGTGTTGCAGTGTCTGACAGATTGAACTTAAAATGGTATAAAATACCGACAGGTTGTTAGGTAAGACACATTGCAACAGTTAGGTATCTTTATTATGAAACGTTTCGCCTACACAGTAGGCTTCTTCAGTCAAGTACAGAAAAGTTGATAGAAGCAGAAAATACTTGAAGAGAGTAATCAGTCCATCACCCTTAAAGTTTTGAGGTGGGCATCCCTCAGTCTGGAGAAGACATTGTTCCATAGTATAACAATATGGAGGGTGAAGTGACAGGATGGAGCTTTTTATAGCGCCAAGAGGTGAGACGTAGGCCACTAGGAGAGGTAAGAACTCAGATGCTGAGAGGTCAGTTTCCCTCTCAAAACCAGCCGCTCTCACTAGTGGAAGTTGTCGAAGTTGATTGCAGGTCTGTACCAAGATACCCTTGTGTTGCAGTGTTTCATACTATGGAACAATGCTCTTCTCCAGACTGAGGGACTGACCACCTCAAAACTTTAAGGGTGATGGACTGAATTAAAATCGTCTTCAAGTATCTTCTGCTTCTATCAACTTTTCTGTACTTGACTGAAAAGCCTACTGTGTACGAAACGGTTTTATAATAAAATACCTAACTGTTGCATATGTGTCTTACCTAACAACCTGTCGGTATTTTATACCATTTTTAATGTTCAATCTTTCAGACACTGCAACCCCAAGGGATCTTGGTACAGACCTGCAATCAACTTCGACAACTTCCACTAGTGAGAGCGGCTGGGTTTGAAGGGACCTGACCTCTAAGCATCTGAGTTCTTACCCCTCCTAGTGGCCTACGTCTCACCTCTTGGCGCTATAAAAAACTCCATCCTGTCACTTCATCTCCATATTGTTTCATATATGGAACAATGCTCTTCTCCAGACGAGGGACTGACCACCTAAAAACTTTAAGGGTGATGGGCTGAATTTCATCGTCTTCAAGTATCTTCTGCTTCTATCAACTTTTCTGTACTTGACTGAAGAAGCCTACTGTGTAGGCGAAAACGTTTCATAATAAAGATACCCAACTGTTGCATATGTTTTCTTACCTAACAACCTGTCGGTATTTTATACCATTTTAATGTTCAATCTTTCAGACACTGCAACACAAGGGTATCTTGGTACAGACCTGCAATCAACTTCGACAACTTCCACTAGTGAGAGCGTCTGGATTTGAGAGGGGGCCTGACCTCTCAGCATCTGAGTTCTTACCTCTCCTAGGGCCTACGTCTCACCTCTTGGCGCATAAAAAGCTCCATCCTGTCACTTCATCTCCATATTGTTTCATACTATGGAACAATGCTCTTCTCCAGACTGAGGGACTGACCACCTAAAAACTTTAAGGGTGATGGACTGATTACATCGTCTTCAAGTATCTTCTGCTTCTATCAACTTTTCTGTACTTGACTGAAGAAGCCTACTGTGTAGGCGAAACGTTTCATAATAAAGATACCTAACTGTTGCATATGTGTCTTACCTAACAACCTGTCGGTATTTTATACCATTTTAATGTTCAATATGACTATGTTACTGTGTCCAGAAGCCCTAACAATTTCGTCCCAAAGAAGTCTCCCTCTATCGTGATCCAAGCCTGGAGGTCGGTAATTACACCTAGAATTAGTTATTTCTTGACCCTCCACGAACTCTACCCAAACAGACTCTGTTACTGCTCCATCTATTTTTATACCTGTTTTTATGCAACAATTAATATTTTCTCGAACATACAATGCAACTCCTCCCCCCTTCCCATTGCATCTATCCACATTGAACATCTTAAATCCCTGAATATTACACTCAGCAGTCATATCCCGACTCTTTAAATCATACCACGTTTCAGTTAATGCAATGATATCAAAGTTCCCAGCACATGCTACCGAACGTAGTTCATTAATTTTATTTCTTGCACTTCGACTATTAGCATAAAATTCCATCATATGTTTTTTTCTTCTGCACATTTTTCCTATTCATCTTTGTTTTTACACAATTTCTGAAATTATCATTACCCAGAGTTACTCCATGACAGTTACTATTAAGATTCTTAATATCAGAGCATAAGTCAATATATCTATACTCATTATTTATCATTTCTAAACCCATACCTCTAACTAATCCTAGTTTAAAGTCCTAACAACCCCCTCAACTGAGTTAGCAAGAAAACCCACACCTGCCCTGGATAAGTGAACCCCATCCCTGGCATACATGTCATTTCGGCCATAGAAGTTGTCCCAGTTGTCAATGAATGGTACTGCATTATCCTTACAGTGTTTATCCAGCCAACAATTAATACCAATTGCTCTGGACAACCCTTCATTACCAACTCCTCTTCTTGACAAAATGCCACATATAACAGGGCGCCCCCCCTTCTTCCTAATTATGTATATAGCTGTCCTGAACTTTCTAACTAAATCCTCACTTCTACGCTTGCCTACATCATTGCCTCCAGCACTGAGGCAAATAATAGGACTGATCCCATTACCGTTCATGATGTTGTCAAGCCGGCTAACAATGTCCTCCATCCCAGCCCCAGAAAAGCATACCCTCTGTCTCCTACTCCTGTCCTTCAAGCAGAATGCCCTATCCATGTATCTAACCTGGCTGTCCCCAACAACAACAATATTCTTACCTTCCTTGTTGTCGTTCGTCGTGACGATCCCAGTAGTCGACTCACATTCATCGGGTAGCATCGAGAATGCGTTGGAGGTTTCCACAGGAGTTTCCACAGAAGTCTCTTTCTTCTTCATCGTTTCTGGCTTTCCATTCGTCTTCTTAATCGTCAACTTCGTCGTCCCCTGCTGTCCAGCCACTGACCACGATCCCTTCTTGACCTGAGGACTCGAAACAGGAGGACTACTACGAATCCTCTTGGTTTCCTCGGTCAGTCGCCGTATCTCCATCTTCGCTGCCCTCAATTCTTCCTTAAGTTGCTGGCAAAGTTGCTCGATGGAGGGCATCTTGGTTCAGTCCACGGGAGCACACAAGACACTCCTTCACAGAGTTAAGTACAGGTCACCACTGAGTTAAGTACAGGTCACCACTCAGTTAAGTACAGGTCACCACTGTTAAGTACGAGTACAGGTCACCACTGTTAAGTACGAGTACAGGTCACTACTGTTGAGGAAGGTGTTATAATGAGGAAGATATTATAGAGAGGAAGGAGTTACAGTGACGAAGATGTTACAAAGAGGAATGGGGTTATTGTGAGGAATGTGTTAAAGTGAAGAAGGTCTTAGAGTGAGAGTTGTCAAAGTGAGGAAGGAGTTATAGTGAGGAAGGTGTTATAGTGAGGAAAGGTTTGTAGTGAAGTACATATTATAGTGAGGAAGGTGTTATAAGAACATAAGAACATAAGAATGGAGGAACACTGCAGAAGGCCTACTGGCCCATGCGAGGCAGGTCTTTATTAAAACGACTACTACCTAAAGCTTTCCTGGAAATAACTCCTGTACCCAATGACACCAATCAAACCCAGCCCCTCCCACTCATATATTTGTCCAGTCTCTTCTTAAAGCTACCCAAGGTCCTAGCCTCTATCACCCCACTGGGAAGACTGTTCCACGCATCTACAACTCGGTTAGAAAACCAGTACTTACCTATGTCCTTTCTAAATCTAAATTTATCCAACTTAAATCCATTATTCCTGGTTCTTACCTGGTTCGACACCCTCAGTACTTTATTAATATCTCCTTTGTTTATGCCCGTCATCCACTTATACACTTCAATGATGTGACGTGTGGTGACGTGTGACGTGGTGACGTGTACTTAGCTCAGTGGTGACGTGTACTTAGCTCAGTGGTGACGTGTACTTAGCCCCAGGGGTTGACGTGTACTTAGCTCAGTGGTGACGTGTACTTAGCTCAGTGGTGAAGTGTACTTAGCTCAGTGGTGACGTGTACTTAGCTCAGTGGTGACGTGTACTTAGCTCAGTGGTGACGTGTACTTAGCTCAGTGGTGACGTGTACTTACCACAGTGGTGACGTGTACTTAGCTCTGTGAAGACTTGTTTGTGTGCTCTCTGTGAATCTGAACCAGGATGCCCTCTCTTGAGCAGCTTTACCAGCAGCTGAGAGAAGAACTCAGAGTTTGCTAAACTGGAGATACGGCGATTAACGGGGGAGAACAAGAGGATTCGTAGTAATCCTCCTGTTGTGAGTCCCCCGGTTAAGAGGGGAGCTTGGTCAGTGCCGGGCAACATGGAACCAAGCTGAAGATTAAGAAAACGGTTGGAGAGGCAGAAACAACGAGAAACCAGAAGACTGCCGGGAAACTTCCAACCATTCCCTCGTGCCCCTGACGAATTGAGTGTTCTACGGAATGCCACAACGACACCAAAAAGCTTTGGGGCATTGGAGTGAACATCCCTAAAACCCCAACGAAGCCCTCGAGAACGTCAGACGAATTCTAAAAGGGTGTAATCTACCTGGCAATGTAGTCGACACCGAGCATCACTACGGACGACCCCAAAAGGAAGGTAAAAAAAATGTTGTTTTTTGGGGGAACCAATTAGTACATGGATAGGCATCTGTTTGAAGGGAAGAGTAGGAGGAAAAGTGTGTTTCCGGGGGCTGGAAAAGGGATATTTTAGCCGCTGGATGACATCATGAGGGGAAGGGGAGAAAACCATTACTGTCTCATGCGGAGCAACGAGTTGGCAGACGAGGAGGAGGACCTGATTAGCAGAAAGGGTCAGAAATAGAGATAATTGGGAAAGAAGGGGGGGAAAAACCGCCCAAGTGCATTTTGCCAAGGAGAGGATTGGAAATAAAAGGTTGTCCAAGCAATTGGTCATTCGGCGGGACAAATACGAAAAAAAAAGGGGTAACTTTCATTGACAACGGGGACCTCTTCTTGGCAGAAGACATGTAGCCGGGGATGGGTTCCTTGCTATGTGGGGGGACACGGGCAACGCAGTGAGGGAGCTGTTAGGTCTTTAAACTGGAATTTTTAGGGGTAGGGTTTTTGGGCGGAAAAAACTGGAACGCAGGTAGAAACAGAGTACTAGGAGAATATAATACAAAATGAGGAGATTTTGGGAAAGCCAGGGAAAAAAAATTAAAATGACAGAAAAGGGTTTAGTGGAAAACAGAAAGGCGGGAAAGGGGTAAAGAGATAGGGGGGTCATTAAATATTTATTACACAAATAGTCCAGTGCGGGAATAAGATGGACGAGTTGAGACTATTGCTATGCAGTAACATAGATGTATTTGCCATTACTGAACGTGGTTTTTAATTTAAAAAGCGGGACATCCCGCAAAATTCACATTCAGGGTTTTTAAATTGTTCCAAGTAATAAAGTACGGGAAGGGGGGGGGGTGCATTTTTGTCCGAACGCTTGAACGTTCAAAAAACGGGGTTTAATCTAAGTAACACTACAACTGTTTGGATAGAATTTTTGAGGGGGATGAAAAATTAAATTTTTGGTGTTATACCGTCCCCCAAATTTAGATAGGGACCAGGGAGACTACTATGGGAGGAAATGTTAGGGCCACAAGGCACAAATGTAGTAATTCTAGGGGAAATTTAAAATTTATCAAATTTATTGAATTCTTGACTGGGAAATTTTGAATCAAACGATTTCTTGGGAAAAGTTCGGGTTGTTTTTTGAAGCAGTTTTGACAGAAACCACAAGGGGTAATAACCTGCTTGACTTAGTTCGGCAAACAAAGAATCCCTTTTTAATAATTTTTGAAGTTTCAGAGAACTGGGGGCACGACCACAAAATCATTACATTTAGAATTGAATGGGAAATATGAAAGTAGGGATAACTCAAAACAGCCCCCGATTTTCGCTTAGCAGATTTCGAAAGGGGTTTGAGAACACTACACTTTGACTGGGGTAACGAAGAGAGCATCAATAAAACAGCGAACAAAAACTGCTGCTCAAAAACGTTTTTCCCTTAAAAGGGAAAATTAGATCAAATAGAAAGACCCAAAATGGGTGAATAATAGGCTGAAATATCTACTAGGGGAAAAAAAGGAATTTATAGGGGTACAAAAAAGGCGAGGGTCATCTTATGAACAGTATATTGACATTTAAAAGGGGCATTAAAAAGGGATAAGAAAAACTAAAAGGGGCTATGAAATTAAAGTTGCTAGGGATTCTAAAACTAACCCAAAAAGTTTTTTCCAGGTCTATAGAACAAAAGTCAGAGATAAGATAGGTCCCCTTAAAAATAACTATGGGCATCTTACTGACAAAGAGAATGAAATGTGCTCGATTTTAAATAATTTTTTCTCTCGGTTTTTACACAGGAAGACACTAGTAATATTCCGGTAATTAATTTTTATAGTGGATCAGAAGAAGATAAATTATGTAACATCACAGTCACTAGTGAAATGGTTGTGAAGCAGATAGACCGACTGAAGCAAAATAAGTCACCGGGTCCTGATGAGGTTTTTTCAAGGGTTCTTAAGGAATGCAAAATGGAAGTCTGTGAACCATTAACTAATATTTTTAATTTGTCTCTTCAAACAGGTGTAGTGTCTGATATGTGGAAGATGGCTAATGTAATTCCTATTTTTAAAACAGGGGACAAGTCGTTACCGTCAAATTACCGCCCAATAAGCCTGACCTCAATTGTAGGCAAATTACTAGAGTCAATTATAGCTGAGATTATAAGAAGCCATCTCGATAAGCATAGTTTGATTAAGGATACTCAGCATGGATTCACAAGAGCCGGTCTTGTCTAACTAATTTATTAACTTTCTTCAGTAAAGCTTTTGAGGCTGTTGACCACAATAAAGAATTTGATATTATTTACTTAGATTTTAGTAAGGCTTTTGATAGAGTTCCGCACCATAGGATGTTAAAGAATGTGGCTGCTCATGGCATTGGTGGTGAAGGGTGCTCTCGTGGATCGTCATGGCTCACAGGCAACTTACAACTGTTGTCTGTGTTTTGCTGTGCTCACTGACAATCTAACTGTTGTTGTACTGTTGCTGCATTCACTGACAACTCTACACTGTTGTTGTGTTTGGCTGCATTCACTGTCAACTCTACACTGCTGTGTTGCTTTCATTCATGACAACTTCTACACTTGTTGTTGTGTTGCTTGTATTCATCTGACAACTCTACTGTTGTAGTTGTTGCTGCGTTCACTGACAACTCTACACTGTTGTTGTGTCCTGAATTCACGGACAACTCTACACTGTTGTTGTGTTGCTGCCTTGACTGCAAACCTTCTATCACAGTTGTTGTGTGGCTGCATTTCACTGACAAAACTCTACCACTACTGTGTTGGCTCATTCACTGAAAAAAAACTCTACCACTGTTGTTGTGTGGCTGCCTTGACTGACAACATACCACTGTTGTTGTGTTGCTGCATTCACTGACAACTCTACACTGTTGTTGTGTTGCTGCCTTCACTAAAAACTCTACACTGTTGTTGTGTTGCTGCTGTTCACTGACAACTCTACACTGTGTGTGTTTTGGGGGCTGACGTTCATTGTCAACTCTTCATGTTGATGTGTTTGTGCGGTACACTGCAACTCTTAAATGGCGTTGTGTTTGCTGCGTACACTGACAAACTCTACACTGGTGTTGAATTGCTGTGAATCAGTGACAACTCTACAACTGGTGTTGTGTTGCTGCGTACACTGGAAGCTCTAAAACTGTTGTGTGTACTGTGTTCATGACAACTTACACTGTTGGTTGTGTTGCTGCGTGCCTGACAACTCTACACTGTTGTTGGGTTGCTGCGTAACTGACGACTCTGCACTGTTGGTGTGTTGCTGTGTTACTGTGACTTCACTGGTGTTGTGTTGCTGCGTACACTGACAACTCTACACTGTTGTTGTGTTCACTGACAACTCTACACAGTTGTTGTGTTTGCTGCGTTCACTGAACAACTCGACATCTTGTTGTGTTGCTGGGTTCACTGAAACTCTACACTGATTGTTTTGTTGTGCTTCACTGACAAACTCTACACTGTTGTTGTTGTCTGGCTGCATTCACTGACAATTCACATGTTGTGTTACTGCCATACACTGACAACTCTACACTGTTGTTGTGTTGCTGGTACACTAACAAACTCTACATGTTGTGTGTTGATTGCTGCATTCACTGACAACTCTACAGTTGTTGTGTTTGCTGGGTTCATGACAACTCTACACTGTTGTTGTGTTGCTGGATTCACTGAAAATCTACACTTGTTGTTGTGTTGCTACATTCACTGACAACTCTACACTGTTGTTGTGTTCCTGCATTCACTGACAATTCTACGCTGTTGTTGTGTTGCTGCATTCACTGACAACTATTCATATTGTTCGTGTTGTCATTTCATGACAAACTCTACACTGTTCTGTTGTGTTCTGCAATTCACTGACAATTCTACGCTGTTGTTGTGTTGCTGCATTCACTGACAACTCTATACTGTTGTTGTGTTGCTGCATTCACTGACAACTCTACACTGTTGTTGTTTTGCTGCGTTCAGTCGCAACTCTACACTGTTGTTGTATTCCTGCATACACTGACAACTCTACACTGTTGTTGTATTCCTGGTACAACTGCAACTCTACATGTTGTTGTGTTGCTGGGTTTTTCATGACAACTCTACAATGTTGTTGGGTTCCTGTATTCACTGAAAATTCTACACTTTGTTGTGTTGCTGCATTTCACTGACAATATACACTGGTGGGGTATGCTGCATTCGCCGACAACCTCTAACTCTGTTGTTGTGTTGCTGCATTCATGGACAACTCTACACTGTTGTTGTGTTGCTGCGTTCACTGACAACTCTACACTGTTGTTGTGTTGCTGCGTACACTGAAAACTCTACACTGTTGTTGTGTTGCTGCATTCACTGACAACTCTACTCTGTTTGTTGTGTGATGCATTCACTGACAACTCTACATGTGCTTTCGTTGCTGCATTCACTGACAACTCTACACTGTTGCTTGTTGTTGTGTGTTCACTGACAGCCTTCCAACTGGTGTTGTGTTGATGGTTCACTGACAACTCTACGCTGGAGTTGTGTTGCTGCATTCACTGACAACTCGACACTGTGTTGTATTGTCGTGCTGCGTTCTCTGACAAACTCTACACTGTTGTTGTGTTTGTTGGCTGCGTTCCTGACAACTCTACACTGGTGTTGTGTTTCTGAGTTCACTGAAAACTTTTCACTGGTGTTGTGTTGCTGCGTTCACTGTCAACTCTACACTGTTGTTGTGTTGCTGCATTCACTGACAACTCTTCACTGTTGTTGTGTTTCTGCATTCACTGACAACTCTTCACTGTTGTTGTGTTGCTGCATTCACTGGACAATCTCTTTACAGTGTTGTTATGTGTTGCTGCATTCACTGGACAACTCTTCACTGTTGTTGTGTTGCTGCATTCACTGACAACTCTACAGTGTTGTTGTGTTGCTGCATTCACTGACAACTCTTCACTGGTGGTGTGTTCTGCGTTCACTGGACAACTATTCACCGTTTTTGTGTTGCTGCATTCACTGACAAATCTTCACTGGTGTTGTGTTGCTGCGTTCACTGACAAATCTTCGCTGTTGTTGTGTTGCTGCATTCACTGACAACTCTACACTATTGTTGTGTTGCTGCATTCACTGACAACTCTTCATTGTTGTTGTGTTGCTGCATTCACTAACAACTCTACACTGGTGTTGTGTTGCTGCGTTCACTGACAACTTCTTCACTGGTGTTGTGTTGCTGCGTTCACTGGAACAATTCTACCTGTTTGCTGTGTAGCTGTGTTCACTCACATCTCTGCACTGTTGTTGTGTTGCAGTGTTCACTGACAACTCTACACTGTTGCTGTGTTCACTGACAACCATACACGGTTGTCATTTTGTTGCAAACACTGACAACTCTACACTGTTGTTGTGTTGCTGTGTACACTGACAACTCTACACTGTTGTAGTGTTGCTGTGTTCACTGAAAACTCTACACTGTTGTTGTGTTGCTGTGTTCACTGACAACTCTACTCCTGTTGTGTGTGTTCTGTGTTCACTGACTACTCTACATTGGTGTGTCTTGTGTTGCTGATACACTGACAACTCTACACTGGTGTTGTGTTCCTGCGGTACACTGACAATCTTACACTGTTTTGTTGTGTTGCTGTGTACCTGACAACTCTACACTGTTGTAGTGTTGCATGTGTTCACTGAAAACTCTACGCTGTACGTTGTGTTGCAGTGTCACTGGACAACTCTACCATGTTGTTGTTGTTGCTGCGTCACTAAACAACCTCTACATTGGTGTTGTGTTTGACTGCATTCCTGACAACTCTACACTGGTGTTGTGTTCCTGCGTACAATAAAACTCTACACTGTTGTTGTGTTGCTTGTGTTCACTGACAACTCTACCACTGTGTGTGTTGCTGCATTCGCTGGACTCTCTAAACTGTTGTTTGTGTTGCTGCGTTCAACTGACACCCCTAACACTGTTGTTGTGTTGGCTGCCATCTCCGCTTGACAACTCTACACTGTTGGTGTGTTGCTGCGTTCACTGACAACTCTACATGGTGTTGTGTTGCTGCGTTCCACTGGACATCTCGCACTGGAGTTTGTGTTGCAGAGTTACTGACAACTCTTCATGGTGTTGTGTTGCTGCGTTACATGTCAACTCTACACTGTGTGTGGATGCCGTTCACTGAAAACTCTACACTGTTGTTGTGTTTCTGTGTTCACTGACAACTCTATGCTGTTGTTGTGTTGCAGTGTTCACTGACAACTCTACACTGTTGTTGTGTTGCTGCGTACACTGACAACTCTACACTGTTGTTGTGATGAATGGTTTGAAAAACCGACAAGTTGAAGATTGAGACCCTTATGCAGCATATGGGAATCTTTATTCAGGAAACGTATGCCACACAGTGGCTTCATCAGTCCACAAACAAGAGGAAGGCGTAAAGGAGTGGAGAGTGTGGAGTAATCAGTCTCAGCCTGGAGTCGTTGTGTTCAGTCCCATCAATCTTGTCGAATATGTACTGCATAGGACCGTAGGACTTGGCTTATATATGTAGTGAGGTGAGGTGAAAGCGTGTGAGGTGGGGTCATTGATAGGTACCATCCATCTAGTCGAAGTAGGTCTTCGTCCAAAGGTTCTTGAACAAGTGTTGAAGAATTTTGTAACAACATTCCATGATGCTGCTGCAGTGTTCGACAGTGTGATGAATGGTTTGAAAAAAGGCCATTTCATCCACTGAAGTGGCGAAACGTTTCCTGAATAAAGATTCCATATGCCTGCATAAGTGTCTCAATCTTCCCCAACTTGTCGGTTTTTCCAACCATTCATCCACAACTTGATTGAGACACTGTCAGCATCTGGGTTCTTGTTACAAAAGAATTCTTTCTACAACTTGTTCCAACCTTTGTAAGAAGATCTAACTTCGACTAGTGGATGGTACCACTATGACCCCGCCCTTCCGACTTGCTTCACCTCACCTCATACAGTATATAGCCACGTCTACGGCCCTTTGCTGTACATTCTAGAGATTGACCGGATGAAAACACATCGAACTCAGGCTGAGGGATTGATTACCTCATAACTCTCCTCTTCTCAACGCCTTCCTCTTTGTATTGGACTGATGAAGCCACTGTTTTGTGGCGAAACGTTTCCTGAATTAAAGACTTTTATTTTTCCTTATGCTGGCATAAGTGTGGTCAATCCCCACACTGTTGTTGTTGGCTGTGTTTCACGTCAACTCTACAATGTTGTGGTTGCTGCGTTCACTGTCAACTCTATCACTGTTGTTGTGTTGCTGTGTTCACTGACAACTCTACACTGTTGTTGTGTTGCTGCATTCACTGACAACTCTACACTGTTGTTGTGTTGCTGCATTCACTGACAACTCTACACTGTTGTTGTGTTGCTGCGTTCCCTGACAACTCTACACTATTGTTGTGTTGTTCTGGCGTACCACTGCAACTCTACACTGTTGTTGTGTTGCTGCGTTCACTGACAACTCTACACTGTTGTTGTGTTGCTGCATTCACTGACAATTCTACACTGTTGTGTTGCTGCATTCACTGACAACTCTACACTGTTGTTGTGTTGCTGCGTACACTGACAACTCTACGCTGTTGTTGTGTTGCTGCATTCACTGACAACTCTACACTGTTGTGTTGCTGTGTTCACTGACAACTTCCACTGTTGCTGTGTTGCTGCATTCACTGACAACTCTGCACTGTTGTTGTGTTGCTGCATTCACTGACAACTCTACAGTGTTGTTGTGTTGCAGCATTCACTGACAACTCTACACTGTTGTTTCGTTGCTACGTACACTGACAATTCTACACTTTTGTTGTGTTGCTCTGTTCACTGACAACCCTACACTGTTGTTGTGTTGCTGGAAACACTGACAAGTCTACACTGTTGTTGTGTTGCTGTGTTCACTGACAACTCTACGCTGTTGTTGTGTGCTGAGTTACTGAAGACTCTACACTGTGTTGTGTTGCTGTGTTCACTGACAACTCTACACTGTTGTTGTGTTTCTTTGTTCACTGACAACCCTACACTGTTGTTGTGTTGCAGTGTTCAATGACTGACAATTCTACACTGTTGTGTTACTGCATTCACTTGGACAACTCTACACTGTTGTTGTGTTGCTGCGTCCTATCAACGCTACATGTTGTTGTGATGCTGCGTTACGCTGACATACTCTACAAGGTGTTGTGTTGCTGTGTTTCATGACAACTCTACAACTGTTGTTGTGTTGCTGGGTTCACTGGAAAACTCTACACTGTTGTTTGTGTTACTGGTTCACTGACAATCTGCATGTTGTTGTGTTGCTGCGTTATTACTGACAACTCTACACTTGTGTTGTGTTGCTGCGAACACTGACAACTCTACACTCGTGTTGTGTTGCAGCGTACACTGACAGCTCTACACTGGTGTTGTGTTGCTGCGTACATTGACAACTCTACACTGGTGTTGTGTTGCTGCGTACACTGACAACTCTACACTTTTGTTGTGCTGCTGCGTAAACTGACAATTCTACACTGTTGTTGTGTTGCTGCGTTCACTGACAACTCTACACTAGTGTTGTGTTGCTGCGTACACTGTCAACTCTACACTGGTGTTGTGTTGCTGCGTTCACTGACAACTCTACACTGTTGTTGTGTTGCTGTGTTCACTGACAACTCTACACTGGTGTTGTGTTGCTGAGTACACTGACAACTCTACACTGTTGTTGTGTTGCTGCGTTCACTGACAACTCTTCACTGGCGTTGTGTTGCTGCGTATACTGACAACTCTACACTGTTGTTGTGCTGCTGTGTTCACTGACAACTCTACACAGTTGTTGTGTTGCTGCGTTCATGACAACTCTACACAGTTGTTGTGTTGCTGCGTTCACTGAAAACTCTACACAGTTGTTGTGTTGCTGCGTTCACTGAGAACTCTACATTGTTGCTGTGTTGCTGCGTTCACTGACAACCAACTCTACACTGTTGTTGTGTTGCTGTGTTCACTGAGAACTCTACACTGTTCTTGTGTTGCTGCGTTCACTGAGAACTCTACACTGTTGTTGTGTTTGCCTTGACTGACAACTCTACACTGTTGTTGTGTTGCTGCATTCACTGACAACTCTACACTGTTGTGTTGCTGCATTCACTGACAACTCTACACTGTTGTTGTGTTGCTGCGTTCACTGACAACTCTACACTGGTGTTGTGTTGCTGCGTACCCTGACAACTCTTCACTGGCGTTGTGTTGCTGCGTACACTGACAACTCTACACTGGTGTTGTATTGCTGTGTTCACTGACAACTCTACACTGGTGTTGTGTTGCTGCGTACACTGACAACTCTAGACTGTTGTTGTGTTACTGAGTTCACTGACAACTCTACACTGTTGTTGTGTTGCTGCGTGCACTGACAACTCTACGCTGTTTTTGTGTTGCTGCGTTAACTGACGACTCTGCACTATTGTTGTGTTTCTGTGTTCACTGAGAACTCTACACTGGTGTTGTGTTGCTTCTTACACTGACAACTCTACACTGTTGTTGTGTTCACTGACAACTCTACACAGTTGTTGTGTTGCTGCGTTCACTGACAACTCTACAAAGTTGTTGTTGCTGCGTTCACTGACAACTCTACACAGTTGTTGTGTTGCTGCGTTCACTGACAACTCTACATTGTTGTTGTGTTGCTGGGATCACTGACAACTCTACACTGTTGTTGTGTTGCTGCTTTCACTGACAACTCTACACTGTTGTTGTGTTGCTGCATTGACTGACAATTCTACACTGTTGTGTTACTGCATTCACTGACAACTCTACACTGTTGTTGTGTTGCTGCGTGCACTGACAACTCTACACTGTTGTTGTGTTGCTGCATTCACTGACAACTCTACACTGTTGTTGTGTTGCTGCATTCACTGACAACTCTACACTGTTGTTGTGTTGCTGGGTTCACTGACAACTCTACACTGTTGTTGTGTTGCTGCATTCACTGACAACTCTACACTATTGTTGTGTTGTTACATTCACTGACAACTCTACACTGTTTTTGTGTTGCTGCATTCACTGACAATTCTACACTGTTGTTGTGTTGCTGCATTCACTGACAACTCTATACTGTTGTTGTGTTGCTGCATTCACTGCCAACTCTACACTGTTGTTGTTTTGCTGCGTTCAGTCGCAACTCTGCACTGTTGTTGTATTGCTGCGTACTCTGACAACTCTACACTGTTGTTGTGTTGCTGAATTCACTGACAACTCTACACTGATGTTGTGTTGCTACATTCGCTGACAACTATACACTGTTGTTGTGTTGCTGCATTCGCTGACAACCCTCTACAATGTTGTTGTGTTGCTGCATTCGCTGACACTCTACACTGTTGTTGTGTTGCTTGGCCATGCATTTCATGACTGAAAACTCTACACTGTTGTTGTGTTGCTGCGTTCACTAACAACTCTACACAGTTGTTGTGTTGCTGCGTACACTGACAACTCTACACTGTTGTTGTCTTGCTGAATTCACTGACAACTCTGCACTGTTGTTGTGTTGCTGCATTCAGTGACAACTCAACACTGTTGTTGTGTTGCTGCATTCACTGACAACTCTACACTGGTGTTGTTTTTGCCTGCGTTCATGCAACTCTACAAATGGTGTTGTATTGACTGCGTTCACTGACAAATCTACACTTGAGTTGTGTTTCTGAATACACTGACAACTCTACACTGTTGTTGAGTTGCTGCGTTCACTGACAACTCTACACTGTTGTTGTGTTGCTTCATTCGCTGACAACTCTACACTGTTGTTTGTTTTGCTGCGTTCACTGACAATTACACTGTGTTGTGTTGCTGCGTTCACTGGACCTCTCTACATGGTGTTGTTTGCTGCGTTTCATGACACTCTTCAATGGTGTTGTGTTGCTGCGTACACTGTCAACCTCATACACTGTTGTTGTGTTGCTGCATGTCACTGACAACTCCCCCCCCCGTTGTTTGTGTGCTGCAAAAACTGACAATTCTACACGTTGTGTTACCCGGATTCACTGACAAATCTAAAACTTTTTTGTTTGTTGCTACTGGAGACACTCTACACTGTTGTTGTGTTGCCTGCATTCAATGACAACTCTAACACTGTGTTGTGTTGCAGGGTTCACTGACAAACTCTACACTGTTGTTGATGTTTCTGCAATCACTGACAATTCTAATTTGTTTGTGTTGCGTTGTTTCTGACAACCTACCTGTTTTGTGTTGCTGGGATCACTGCCCAACTTACTAACTATTGGGTTTTGTTGTTTACATTACGACACTCTAACTGTTTTGGTTTTCTGATTTACTGAAACTCTACGTTTGTATTGTGCTACACTGACAACTCTAACATGTTTTTGTGTTTCTGCATTCACATACAACCAACACTGTTGTTGGTTGTTGCTCACTGCAACTCTACATTGTTTTTGATGTTCCCGCTTCTACTGACAACTCTAACATGTTGTTTTTGCTGTTCACTGACACTCTACAAATGTTTTGTGTTGCTGGCATTTCCAAACTTCCCCCTGTTTTTGTTTGCTGCTCCTGACAACTCTACACTGTTTTGTTTGCTGATTTCCCGACAAAATCTCCTGTGTTTTTGCCATTCCTGGAAACTTACACTGGTTTGTTTTGGCATTCTCCAAACTGACCAACCAAACCCACAAAGTTTTTTTTTGCGTTCCTGGCAACTCTCACTGTTGTTGTGTTCTCTTCACTACAATTTTAAAACGTTGTTGGGGTTTCTCATTCATACAACTCACACTGTTGTTTGTTGCTGGTTCCTACAACTCTACACGGGGGTTTTTTTGTGCGTTCATGACACCAAAACGGGGTTTTTTTTCTGATTTACTGACAACCTCACTGTTTTTGGGTTTTTCTGGTTCACTACAAACCTCACTGTTGTTGTGTTGGCTGCTTCCGACAACTCTCACGTTTTTGTTTTGCTGGTTTACTGACAAAATCCCCACTGGTTTTTTGGTGCTGGTTACTGAAAATCACACGGTTGTGTTTCTTGGGTTTACTGCAACTTTCAATGTTTTGTTGCTGCCACTGAAAATCCACTTTGTTTTGTTCTGCTTTTCCCGCAACTCTTCATGTTGTTTGGGTTGCACCAATGCCTCTTCAAATTTTTTGTGTGCTGCTTAATGACAACTTACAGTGTTGCTGCGTTCACGGGCACTCTACACTGTTTTGTGTTTGCTGGTTCATGAAACTCTCACTGTTGTTGTGTTGGTGATTCACTGACAACTCTCACTGTTGTTGTGTTTTCTGCTGACGACAACTCTCACAGCTGTTTGTATTGCTGCAACACTGAAAAACTCTACACTGTTTGTTTTTGTTCCTGTGGTCAAATGACAACTCTACACTGTTGTTGTGTTGTTTCCTTACTGACAACTCTACACTGTTGTTGTGTTTCGCATTCATGACAACTCTACGCTGTTGTTGTGTTCTGCCTTCACTGAAAACTCTACCTGTTTTTGTTTTTGCGTTTCACTGACAACTCTACACTGTTGTTTTGTGTTTTCTCTTCACTGAAAACTTACACTGTTGTTTGTGTTGCTGTACACTGACAACTCTTCACTGGTTGGTTTGTGTTCTGTGTTCACTGACAACCTCACTGTTGTGTTGCTGGTTCACTGACAATCTACAAATGTTGTATTCTAGGTCACTGACAACTCTACAATGTTGTTGTGTTACGAGTTCATGAAAAACTTCTACGCTGTGTGTGTTGCTGCGTCACAACAACTCTACACTGTTGTTGTTTGCTGCTTAACTGGCACTCTCACTGTTGTTGTATTGCTGTGTTCACTGAAAACTCTACACATTGTGTTTTGTTGCTGCGTTCACTGACAACTCTACACTGTTTGTTTTTGTGTTCACTGACAACTCTACACGTTTTGTGTTGCTGCGTTCACTGACAACTCTACAATTATGTTGTCTGGGTTTTCAGACCTCCTCTACACAGTTGTTGTGTTGCTGCGTTCACTGACAACTCTAACTGTTGTTGTGTTGCTGGTTTCACTGACAAAATCTACACTGTTGTTGTGATTTCTGCTTTTCACTACAACTCACACTGTTGTTTGTGTTGCAGTAATTCACTGACAATTCTACACTGTTGTGTTTCTACATTTACAGACAAAATCTACCACTTTTTGTTGTGTGTTCCCCTTCATGACAACTCTACCTGTTGTTGTGTTGCTGGTTCACTGACAACTCTACAAAAAGTTGTTGTGTTGCTGTTTCACCTGACAACTATACACTTTGTTTGTTGTGCAACCTGACAACTCTACACTGTTGGGTTTTGTTGCGTGCTCACTGACAACTCACACTATTTTTGTGTTGCGCGTTCACTGACAACTTACACCGTTGTTGTGTTGCTGGTGTTCACTGACAACTCTACAATGTTGTTGTGTTTCTGTTCTCACTGAAAAATCACCTGTTTTGTGTTTTCCTGTTTTACTGAAAACCCCTTTCACTGTTGTTTGGTTTTTGGGGCACTACATTACACAGTTTTGTGTTGCCCGGTCACTGACAAACCACACGTTGTTTGTTGCTGTTCACTGAAAAACCTTTTACTTTGTTTGTTGCTGGTTCCGACAAATCTACATGTTGTTGTGTTGCTGCTTTACTGACACTCTGACTGTTGTTTGGGCGTTTTACCAACTCTACCTGGTGTTTTTTTGCTGCGTTCATTTTTAACCCGGGGGGGCGGAAAGAATTAAAATTTTTTGGTTTTGGGGGTTTGGGAAATTTAATGTTTTTGGGGGGGTTATAAAAATTTTTAATGTTTTTTGGGGGTTTTTTCTGGAAATTTTTTAATGACAACCAACTGTTGTTTGGTTCGGTTCCCCGACAACTCTCACGTTTTGTTTGCGGTCGGGCAAAACAAAACTGTTTTTGTTTTTTGTGGGTTTACTGAAAATCTCACTGTTTTTTTTGTTGTGGTTACTAAAAATTCAAAAACGTTTTTTGTGTTGCGCGTCACAAAAACCTTCACTTTTTTTGTGTTGCTGGTTTTACTACTCTTCCCCTGTTTTGTTTTCTGTTCACTGACAACTCACCTTTGTTTGTTTTCTGGTTCACTGAAAAAATTACATGTTGTTTGTTCTTGCCCCTGACAACTCTCACTTTGTTTGTTGCTGTTTCACGACAACCTACACTGTTTTGTTTTTCTGGTCCTGACAATTCTACAGTTTTTGGTTCGCTTATTTACAACTCTACACTAGTGTTTTTTTCGGTCACTGACAACCTAAAGTTTTGTTGCTCCTCACGACAATTTTTCACATTGTTTGTTGCTCGTTACTGAAACCTACCGTTTTGTGTTTTTCTGGCACTGACAACCTACATGTTTTTGTTTGCTGCTTCACTGACAACCACACGTGTTGTTTGTGTGTCCCCCTGAAAAATCTACATGTTGTTTTTGTTGCTGGTTTTTTTGACAACTCTACACGGGTTTTTTGTTCGCCTAAATGCAATCTTCACAGTGTTGTGTTGCTGATCACTGACAACTCTTTCACGGGGTTGTGTTGTGTTTCAAAGACATCCTAAAATGTTTTGTATTGCTTGTTCACTGACAACCTACACTGGTGTTGTTGCTGGACACTACAACTTAACGTTTTTATTTTTCTGAAACACTGACAACTCTACCTGGTTGTGTTGCTGGTCACTGACCCAAAACCCCACTGTTTTTGGTTTTTTGGTAACTGCATTCACGTTTTTGTGTTGCTGGTTCATAAACCACACGTGTTGTGTTGGGCGTACCTGACAACCACACTGTTTGTTTTTGTTTACTGACAAATCTACACGTTTTGTTTTGCGGTTTCACTACAACTCACAAAGTTTGTTGGGCGTCACTGCCCCTCACACGTTTTGGTTTCGGTTCACTGACAACCCATGGTTTTTTGGGGTTTCTGGGTTTTCTACCAATTAAAACTGTTGTTGTGTTCTTGTTTCACTTACAAATCTACCTTTTTTTGTGTTGCTGTTTACACTGACAATTCTACACTGTTTTTGTGTTGCTTTCGTCAATGACAATTTTAAAACTAGTTGTGTTGCTGGTCACTGACAACTCTACACTGGTGTTTGTTTTTTCCGGTACACTGACAACTCTAAAACTGTGTTGTGTTGCTCTGTTCACTGAAAACCTTACACTGTTGTTGTGTTGCTGGAAACACTGACAACTCTACACTGTTGTTGTGTTGCTGTGTTCACGGACAACTCTACACTGTTGTTGTGTTGCTGAGTTCACTGAAAACTCTACACTGTTGTTGTGTTGCTGTGTTCACTGACAACTCTACATTTTTGTTGTGTGCGTGCCACTGACAACCCCATGTTGTGTTGGTTTTTT
>NW_026505837.1:12500-25419 GCF_026875155.1 Cherax quadricarinatus
CGCCTTTTCATTTGGCGCTAATTTCCGCCCCTTTTCCTGCCCCCAATAACCTTAGCATCCCCTTCCCCAAAAGCTATGTTTTTTGATGCTGCCCCACTAAAATCATTTCCCAAATTTTTTTCCCCTTCCTAACAACTCAAATAAACATAGCACCCCCAGCATTAGCATAAACCACAGTAGCACCACCAGCAGGGGCACTACCAAGCAGTAGCACCCCCAGCTTTAAAAAAAAACCCACCAGCATTCCCCACCAGCAGTAGCATCAGCAAGTAGCACCCCCCCTTTAAAAGCACCACCCATTACACCACCATTAGCACCATCACACAACAGCACCACCACGACCACAGTAGCACCACCAGCATTTAGCACCACCGCCATAACACCACCACCAAGAACCAGCAGCAGCAGAAACCAAACCACCATCAGTATCCCACCAGCAAAACCACCCCACAATAGCACACCACAGAAACCACCCCCAAACAGTAGCAAAACCCCAGCAGTAGCACCACTACCATAACACCACCACCAGTAGCACTACCAGCAGAAGCGCCACTCCCAAAAAACCCCAAACCACCATAGAAACCAAACCACCAAAAACACCCCCCAAAGCACAGAAACCACCATCATTAGCACCACCAAAACAGCACCACCACCAGTAATCCCAAACCACAGTAGCACCACCACCAGTAGCCCCACCACCAGTAGCACCACCACCAGTACACCACCCCCGTAACACCAACACCAGAAAGCACCCCCAAACCATAGCCCCAACCACCAGTAGAAACTACCACCAGAACACCACCACCAAACCCCACCAGCAGTACCCACCACCCCAGTAGCACCACCACCATTGCACCACCACCAGACCCCACCACCAGTAACACCACCCCCAAATGGGCACCCCCACCAGAAAGCACCACCACCCAGTAGCCCCACCACCAAACCCCCCACCACACCAGCCCACCCCCTTTTTAGCCCTCCGCATAAAGCACCCCCCACCATTAACACCACCACCATAGCACCCCCAACCAAAAACACCACCACCAGTACACCACCCAAAATAGCACCACCACCAGAAACACCCCCACCAGAAACCCCACCACCAGAGCATAAATCACCAGTACACCACCACCAGTAGCACCACCCCCGGTAACACCACCACCAGTACACCACCACCAGTACCCCAAACCACCAGTAACACCCCACCATAACACCACCACCAGTAACACCACCACCCAGTAGAAACCCACCACCAGTAACACCACCACCAGAAGCACCACCACCAGTCACCACTACCATAACACCACCAGCATTTAAACCACCAGCAGTAACACCACCAGCAGTAGCACCCACCACCAGTAAAAACCACCACCAGAAAACACCACCCCCCTTTTTAAAAAACCACCACCATTTAACACCACCACCATAACACCCCCAAACCAGAAAACCACCCCACCAGTACCCCACCCCCAGTAACACCACCAGAAAGCAGCACCAAAAACCACCAGTAGCCCCCCCCACATCAGCACCACCACCATAACACCACCCCCAGTAGCACCCCCACCAGTAAACTACTACCAGTACACCACCCCCCAGTACCCACCACCAAAAACACCACCACCAGTAACACCACCCCAGTAGCATCATTTCCCATTTACCCACCACCAGTAGCACCACCCCCCTAACACCACCACCATAGCACCCCCACATAGCCCCACCCCCCAGTAAAAACCACCACAGTAGCACCACCACAGTAGCCACCCCCACAAAACACCACCACCAAAACCCCAAACCACCAGAAACCCCCAACCCCCAAGTAGAAACCACCACCAGTAACACCACCAGCAGCAGCCCCACCACCAGTACCACCTCCAGCATCAAAAACCACCACCAGTAACACCACCACCAGTAGCACCACTCCCAGTAAAAAACAAATACCAGTAAACCAAAACCACCAAGTAGCACCCCCAAACCAGTAACACCACCACCAGTAACCCCAAACCACCAGTAGCATCACCCCCCATAGCACCACCCCCAAGTAGAAACCACCACCAGAAACACCACCACCAGAAAGCACCCCCGCAGTACCCAACCACCACCATAAAAACCCACCAGCAGAAAGAAACCACCAGCATAGCACCACCCCCCCATAACCCCATCACCAGTAACACCACCCCCAGAACCCCACCAGCAGAAAGCACCACCACCAGTAACACCACCACCAGTAAAAACCAACACCAGAAAACACCACCACCAGTAACACCACCACCGAAACCCCCAAACCAAGTAACACCCCCAAAGGCGCAGCACCCCCACCATTAGCACCCCCCACCAGAAAGCACCACCACCATTAAAAAACCCACCACCAAAACACCACCACCAGCAACACCACCCCCAAATAACACCCCCAACCATTCACCACCACCAGCAACACCACCACCAGTAACACCACCACCAGTACACCACCACCAGTAACACCACCACCACCCCCAACCCCACCATGGGAAACCACCACCGGTAACCCCCACCACCAGTAAACCACCACCAGAGCACCACCACCGATAACCCCCCACCATTAGCACCACCCCCAGTAACACCACCACCAGTAACACCACCACCAGTAGCCCCACCCCCAGGAACACCACCCCCCTAGAAACCCCCACCAAAAACACCACCACCATTAACACCACCACCAGCAACACCACCCCCAGTAACCCCACCAGCAGAACACCCCCAAACCAGTAACACCACCCCCATTAGCACACCACCAGTAACACCACCACCATAACCCACCACCAGTAGCACCACCACCAGTAACCCACCCCCCCAGAAGCACCACCACCAAAACCACCCCCACCATAACACCACCACCAAAAACACCCCCACCAGTAACACCATCAGCATTAGCACCCCCACATAGCACCACCCCCCAAAAGCCCCCCACCACCAGTAGCACCACCCCCAGTAACCCCAAACCCCATTTAGCACCCCCACCAGCAACACCCCCACCAGTAACACCCCCCAGCAGTAGCACTCCCACCAGAAGCACCCCACCAGTAGCACAAACCCCAGCAACACCCCCAAACCAGTAACCCCACCACCAGTACCCCCACCACCAGAAAACACCACCACCAAAAGCACCACCACCAGTAAACCACCACCAGAAACACCACCACCAGCAAAAAACCTCCACCAGTAACACCACCAGTTTTTGCCCCAAACCAGCAGTAGCACCACCAGAAAGGCAACGGGGACGGGAAAGGGCAAATTTTTAGAAGAACAGAAGAAAAATCAGGGGGAACAGAAAGCGTAAAAAATTCCCCCTAAAATAAATAATAAAGGGAAAAAATGGGGGCCCAAATAACACCCGCAACAACAGCATTAACAACAACAGCAACAACAGCAAAAAAACCCAGCATATTTTTCATTTCCCTATGGGGAAAACGGGAAAAAAAACCCCCCCCAAGGGTCCCAAAAAATCTTCTTCCAAAAAAAGAGTAAAAACCCTAAAGACCAACAATTCAGTACAACAATAGCAGGGGAAACCCAATTCAGTAGCAAAAATTTGGGGCAGTAAAACCCAACCAGTACAACAACAGCAGTGGCAAAAATTTGGAGTAGCAAAAATTTGGATTAGAACAATAGCAGTAAAAAAAACAGAAAAAAGCAAACAAAATAGCAGGGCAAAAAATACATACAACAATAGCATTTACAGCAAAAAGCAGAAAGCACCAATAGCAGAAAGCAACAATAGAAAGTAAAACAATACATACCCAACAATAGCAATAACAACAAAAAGCGAAAGCTTTAATAGCATAGCAACAATAGCAGTAGCAACAAAACCACAAACAAAAATTTAGCATTTAGCAACAATAAAATAGAAAAAAAGCAGTAGCAACAATAGCAGTAGCATAAATAGCAGTCAAAATAGCATAGCAAAAATTTAGCATAGCACATTAGTAGTAGCAACAATAGCAGAAGCAACAATAGCAGTATCAACAATGCAATAGCAACAATAGCATAGCAACAATAGCAGTAGCAAAAAAAAAGCTTTAAGCAACAATGGGCAGTAGCAACAATAGAAAGTAACAACAATACAGTACAACAATACAGTAACAACAATAGCATAAAACAATACCAATACAACAATAGAAAGAAAAACAAAAGCATTAGCAAAAATAGCAGTAGCATCAATAGCGGTAGCAAAATAGAGTAGCAACAAAAAGCAGTAGCAACAATAGCAGAACAAAATCCCATAGCCAAAAAGCTTTAGAAACAATATCAGTAGCAACAATACAGTAGCAAAAATAGCAGGAGCAACAAAGCGGTACTAAAATAGCAATACAACAATAGCAGTAGCATAAATAGAAAGTACAACAATACCCATACCCAAAAAATACCAGTAGCAAAAATTAGCAGTAGCAACAAAAACCCGTAGAAAAAAAGCTTTTAAGAAACAATAGCACAGCAAAAATTAGCATAGCAACAAGGGAAAGTAGAAATAAATAGCAATAGCAACAATAGCAGACTTCAAATATTAGAAAACAACAGCATTGCAAAAAATGCAATAGCATCAATAGCAGAAAGCAACAAAAGCATTAGCAAAAAGGTAGCAGTAGAAACCCAATAGCAGAAACAAAAATAGCATAGCAACAATACAGAGCATAAATACAATAGCAAAAATTGCAATACAAAAAAATTTAAGATAGCATCAAAGCAGTACATAAAATAGCGTAGCAAAAAATAGCAGTAGCAAAAATAGCAGTAGAAAACAACAGCAGTAGAAAACAATAGCAGTAGCAACAATAGCAGTAGCAACAATAGAAATAGAAACAATAGCAGTAGTAAAATGGGCATAGCAACAATAGCAGAAAGCAAAAATAGCAGTAGCAACAATAACAGTACATCAATGCATTACCAAAAAAATAACATAGAAACAATAGCATAGCAAAAATTTGGCATAGCAACAATAGAAAGTAGCAACAATAGCAGTAGCAAAAATAGCAGAAACTTTAAAGCAATAGCAACCATAGAAAGTAGAAACAAAGAAATAGAAAACAATAGCAGTAGCAACAAAAAACTTACCCAAAAAAGGGCATAGCAACAAAAAAATTAGCAAAAATACAGTAGCAACAATAGCATTAGCATCAATAGCAATAGCAAGGATAGCAATAGCAAGAATAGCAGTAGCAACAATAGAAGTAGCAACAATAACAGTAGCAACAATAGCAGTAGCAACAATAGCAGTAGCAACAATAGCAGTAGCAACAATAACAGTAGCAACAAAAGCATTAGAAAAAATACCCATAGCAACAATAGCAGTAGCAACAAAAGAAAGTAGCAAAAAAGCAGTAGAAATCAATAGCAATACAACAATGGCAAAAGCACCCAATATTAGTACAACAATAGCAGTAGCAACAATAGCAGTAGCATCAATAGCAGTAGCAACAAAAGCATTAGCAACAATAGCAGTAGCAACAATAGCATTAGCATCAATAGCAATAGCAAGGATAGCAATAGCAAGAATAGCAGTAGCAACAATAGAAGTAGCAACAATAGCAGTAGCAACAATAGCAATAGCATCAATAGCAATAGCAACAAAGCAGTGTCAACAAAAAGCATAGCTTAAATAGCATAACAACAATAACAGTAGCAAAAAAAGCATTAGCAACAGAAAGCAGTAGCAACAATAGCAAACAAAAATACAGTACCCAAAAATAGCAGACATCAATAGCAAAAAGCAACAATAGCAGTAGGAACAATAGAATAGCATCAATAGAAATTTGAACAATAGCAGTAGCAACAATAGCAACAGAAACCCAATAGCAGTAGCAACAAAAAACAGTAGCAAAAATTTAGCATAGCAACAAAGCAATAGCAACAATACATAGCAAAAATAGCAGAACCCTAAATAGCAATAGCAACAATAGCATTACAACAATAGCACTAGCAACAATAGCAGGGAACCAATACCCAACAAAACAAAAAGCAGTAGAAAACAATAGAAAGGCAACAAAGCAACAAAACAATAGCAGTACAACAATACCCTTAGCAAAAATGGCAGTACAACAATGCAGTAGCAAAATAACACTAGAAACAATACAGTAGCAACAATAGAAATAGCATCAATAGAAAAGCATCAATAGCAGTAGAAACATACAGTAGCAACAAAGCAGTAGCAACAATAGCAGTAGCAAAAATAGATTAGAAACCCAATAGATAGAAACCAACAGCAGTAGCAACAATAGCAGTGGGCAACAATACCCAGTGCAACAATAACACTAGCAACAATAGCAGTGGGCAAAAATAGCAGTAGCATCAATAGCAATAGAAATCAATAGCAGTACAACAATAGCATACATCAATACAATAGAAATCAAAAAGCATAGAAACAATAGCAAAAGCAAAAATACAAACCCAAACAATAGCATGCAAAAAAAGAATAGAAACAATAGCATAGAAACAATACATAGCAACAATGGGCATTAGCAAAAATAGCATAGAAATCAATAGCAATAGAAACAATAGCAGTAGCAACAATAACATAACAACAATAGCGGGTAGAAACAATAGCAGAAAGCATCAATAGCAGTACAAAAAAAACAATAGCAAAAAACAGCAAAAACCCAACTTTACATTAACAATTAGTCTGGTTTCGTAAACTTTTCTAAATTTTTTCCCCCCTTTTCCCCCACTAGAAACAAAAAATCAACGGGAAGCAAAAAAAATTTTAACGAATGCAGACCAGTTAAAAATAGTTTTCGTTTTTTACATCCCACATTAATATTTAACTCTTTTAAAAAGGGAAAATTGGGGTTTTTGGGTATATTTTTTTTTTTTTTTCCATTATATACCAACTGCACGAATAAAAAATTTCGGGGTTTAAAGTTATTTTTCGAAAATTTTGGGTTTTCAAAATTTCAAGAACTTTCATTTGGGTTAGTCGAGACATATGGATTTTAAACCCCAAACCCAAACCCTAACCTAACCTAACTTAGTCAAACCTAACCTAACCAAAACCTAACCTAACCTAACTTAACCTAAACTTAACCTAACCAAACCTAACCTAACCTAACCTAACCTAACCAAAAACCTGACCTAACCTACCTAACCTGACCTAACCAAAACCTAACCCTAACCTAACTTAACCAAACCCCCAACCTAACCAAACCCTAACCTAACCTAACCAAAACTTAACCAAACCCTAACCTAACCAAACCCTAACCTAACCAAACCTAACCAAACCTAACTTACCTGACCAAACCCTAACCAACCAAACCTAACCTAACCTAACTTAACCAAAACCTAACCTAATAAAGTTGGTAGAATTACCACAATATTAAAGAAAAAAGGACACAATTTCAACTAATTTGACATTTTTTTTGTGGCAAACTTTTCGCTCCCAGGAGCTTTATAAAAGCCATTACAAACAAACAGGAAAAACAGAGGGTATAAAAAGGGCTCAGAGTGAGGTGAATACTAGTGGGGGTTACCTTTTTCGATTTTCACTAGTGGTAGATTTTTAGTAGTAGTAGTGGTAATTTCTTTTGTCACTACCACTACTACTACACTACTACCACAAAATGAACACCAAATGGGACCCACTAGTATTCACCCACTCCCGAGCTTTTTTAAAAACCCCCCTGTGTCCATGTATTGTTTGTAATGGCTTGATAAAGCTCCTGGAGGCAAAAAGTTTTCCACAATAAATGTCCCATTATTGCACTTTTGCCCTTTTTTCTTTTCTTTAAACCCAACCTAACCAACCTAACCTAAAACCCAACCTAACCTAACCCAACCCAACCCAACTTAACCTAACCTAACCTGACCTAAAACCCAACCTAACCCAACCTAACCTAACCAACCAAAATTAACCTAACCCTAACCCTAAACCCAACCTAACCTAACCCAACCTAACCCCAAACCCAAACCTAACCTAAAATTTAAACCCAACCAACCTGACCAACCTAACCCAACCTAAAACCCAAAACCCAACCAAAACCCAACCCTTAAACCAAACCAAAACCCGCCCCAACCTAACCTAACCAAACCCAACCCCAAACCCAACCCAACTTAACCCAACCTAACCTGACCTAAACCCAACCCAACCTAACCTGACCCCAACCTAACCCCACCTAACGTCCCCCTACACTTATGCCTTTTTTCGTTTTTAGCCCGTAAATAGGTACCTGGGTGTTTGGGAGAAACCCCCGTGGGTGGAAAACTACCCATTAGTGCACTCCACCTTGGGCCAGCACTCCCCCTGGTCTAGACTCACCTGGGCCAACATTTACCTGGAACCCGCAAATCACCTGGAAAAAAAGGGCCAAACACTCAACCCGCACCAGCACTCACCTGCACCAGCCTCACCTTGGGCTAGCACTCACCTGGGCCAGCACCCCACCCTGCAAACCCGCACTCACCTGGACCAGCCCCTCCCTGCCCCCACACTCACCCGGGCCACACTCACCTGGACCCCAATCACCTGGAAAAACCCGCACTCAACCCGGACCAGCACTCAACCCGGACCAACTCCCCCTGGGACCACACCACCTGGACCAGCACTCCCCCTGGACCAGCCCTCACCTGCACCACACTCACCTGCACCACCCCTCACCTGCACCAGCACTTCCCCCTGCACCAGCACCACCTGCACCACACTCACCTGGACCAGCACTCACCTGGACCCCCGCAACACCCTGCACCAGCACTCACCTGGGGCCAGCACTCACCTGGACCCGCACCACCAGAACCAGCCCACCTGGACCACAAAACCCCCCTGCACCAGCACTCACCTGCACCACACCCCCTGCAAAACCCGCACTCACCTGCCCAAACACTCACCTGGACCACACTCACCTGGCCACACTCCCCCTGGACCCCACTCAAACCCGGTCTAGCACCCCACCTGGACCAGACTCACCCGCACCACACTCACCTGCACCAGCCCCTCAAACCGCAAACCCGCACTCACCTGCACCACACCAAACCCGGACCACACTCCCTGGGCCAGCAATCACCTGGACCACACTCCCCCTGGACCCACACCACCGGCCAGCACTCCCCTGGGCCCGCACTCACCTGGACCAGCCCCTCCCTGCACGCACACTACCTGCACCAGCACCACCTGCACCAGCCTCACCCCGCACCAAACACTCACCTGCACCACACCACCCGGACCAGCACCCACCCGCACCAGCACCCCACCTGCACCACACTCACCCACCCGCATTTACCTGGACCAGCACTCACCCGCAAACCCGCACTCCCCCCGGGGGCCCGCACCTCACCTGCACCAGCACTCACCTGCACCAGCACTTACCTGCACCAGCAAAATCACCTGCACCACACCACCGCACCAGCACTTTACCTGGGCCACACTCCCCTGCACCAGCACTCAACCCGCACCAGCACTCACCTGGCCAGCACCCCGCACCAGCACTCCCCCTGGACCACACTTTACCTGCACCACACTCACCTGCACCACACTCACCTGCACCAGCCCCTCACCTGCACCAAACCTCATTTTGGTCCCAAACACTCACCGGCCCCGCACTCACCTGCACCAACCTCACCTCACCAGAAATCACCTGCAAACCCGCACCCACCTGGACCACCCCCCCCCCCCCCCCGCACTCACCTGGACCAGCACCACCTGGACCAGCACTTTACCTGACCAGACTCACCTCACCCCACTCAAACCCGGACCAGCACTCACCGCACCAGCACTAAACCCGGGCCAGCACTCCCCCTGCAACCCGCACTCACCTGGACCGCACCCACCTGGGACTCCCCCTCACCAGGAACCCCCCAAACACTCCACCGCACCAGCACTCACCTGGCCAAAAAAAAAAAAAAAAATTCCCCCAAAACACTCACCTGCAAACCCGCATCACCTGACCACACTCACCTGGAAACCAGGGGGTCACCTGGACCAAACACTCACCTGCACCCGCACTCACCCGGCCAAACACTACCCCGGACCAGCACTCACCTGCACCAGCACTCACCTGGACCAGCACTCACCTGCACCAACACTCACCGGCCAGGGACTCACCTGACCCACTCACCTGGACCAGCCCCCCTAACACCCCCCCGGGGACCACAAATTTACCTCACCAGCACTCAAACCCGGGCCGGCCCCCACCTGCCCACACTCACCTGGACCACACTCACCTGGAAACCCGCACTCACCTGCACCAGCAAATCACCGGAAACCCGCACTCACCCCGACCGCACCCCCTGCACCCCACCCCACCTGCACCACACTCCCCCCCCTGGGCCGCACTCACCCCCCACCAGCACTCACCTGGGCCAGCACTCAAACCCGCACCACACTCACCTGACCAGCACCCCCTGCCCCACACTCACCTGGACCAGCCCTCAACCCTGCACCCATCCCCTGCCACTCAAACCCGGACCAGCACTCACCTGACCACACTCAAACCCGACCACACTCACCGACCAGCACTCACCTGGACCAACACTCACCGCCCCTCAGCACCACCTCACCAGCACTCACCTTACCACAAAACCCCCTGCCCAGCCCCTCACCTGGACCAAACCCCTTTACCCCGGACCAGCACCCCACCTGCCCCCACCCCCAAACACCGGCACCAGGACCAACCTCCCAGCAACCTCACCCTAAACCCGCCACTCCCCCTGACCAGCACTTTACCTGGACCCGCACCACCTGCACCAGCACCCACCTGACCAGCACTCACCCGCACCAAACCCCCACCTGACCAGCATCACCTCCCCCAGAAATCCCCCTGCACCAGCATCACCTGGACCAGCCCTCACCTGGACCAGCAAATCACCTGCACCAGCACCAAACCCGGACCAGCAACCCCACCTGGACCCGCACTTTACCCCGGACCACATTTACCTCACCCACTCACCTGCACCCGCACTCACCTGGACCAGCATCACCTAAAACCAAACACTCACCTGGACCCCACTCACCTTACCACCCCTCACCTGGCCCCCCCGGGACTCACCTTTACCAGCACCACCTGCACCACACTCAAACCCGCACCAGCACTTTCCCCCCACCAAAACCACCACCCCCACACTCACCTTACCCCACTCCCCCTGCACCCGCACTCACCGCACCAGCACTCACCTGGACCAGCACTCACCTGACCAGCACTCACCTACCCGCACCACCTGCACCACAACTCACCTGGACCACACTCACCTGGACCAGCACTCACCCCCACCAGCACTCACCCTTTCACCAGCACTCCAACCCGCACCAACCCCTCACCTGGACCAGCACTCACCCCGGACCGCACTCACCTGCAAACCCGCACTCACCCGGCCCGCACTCACCTGGACCAGCACTCACCGGACCAACCCCTCAAACCCCACCCGCACTCACCTCACCGATCCCCCTGGACCAGCAAATCACCTGGACCACACTCACCGGACCACGAAAACCTACACCCACTCACCTGCCCAGCACTCACCGGGACCAGCACTCCCCTGGCCCACACCACCTAAATATACGTGAACGAACAAGGCTCACTCTGACACCAAAAACATTGTTGGTAGCAAGCGGAGTGTACCTATCTCTCCCCCGACAGGGGCGTATATGATAGCGTACTACGCGGGCCCTTTTGCGATCCCTGTGAGAGAGAGAGGAAAAGAGAGAGTGCGAAAAAGGAGGGGGAAGCGCAGCAACTCAGCAGTAACAGCACAGCCGACATAAGAATTATTTAGAGTGAATTCAGGGGCGGGAAAAATTTCATATCTTTCAATTTTTTCTTTTTCTATGTTTAAAAATATATAATATATATATAATAATATTATATTATATATATATATATATATTTTATAATATATTATATATATATATAATATATACCAATATATAAATAAAAAATTTATATATATATATATATATATTATATAAAAATTTATATATATATATATTTTAAACACACCGGCCGTATCCCACCGGGGGGGGGTGGCCCAAAAGGAAAAACGAAAGTTTCCCCTTTTTTAATTTAGAAATATATACAGGAAAAGGTTCTACCCCCTTGCTCCGGCATTTTATTTCCCTCTTCACACGCATGGTTTTAGGGGGAAGAATTCTGTTCCATTTCCCATGGAATATATAAATTATGTAATATATATAATATATATAATTTTTATATAAATATATATATATAAATAAAATATTATATATAATATATATTATATTAATATTATAATTAAATATATATAATATCTCTATAAACGTCACCTCCCCAAAAATCAACAGCACGTTAATCCATGAAAAACCATTGTTTCACTCACTCCGATCAAAACAGGCTTATGAAGGACACGGTGATCAAGCCTCTGCACTAAAAATCTCCATTAACCCCCTGACTGTTTGGGAAATAAAGCTTAAACGTCTTATTTTAACTGTTAAGTATAACTGATGTCCTTTACAGCTAATGCTGGTTGATCCTTCATTATTACGTGGTTCTCAGTCGTCCATAACTCACGTTTGACAGGTAAAACGATGTAAAGGATTTTTCCCCCTGATAACTGAAACTGACTCCTAAATGAAGCTGATTACAGATTTGCAACAAATGCGTTTTTCCCGGGAATGATGCCTCGCGCACTAACTATTATTCTCGGTAGCTTATGGTTCCAGTGGTATAAATCATTGCCTTTTTTTTGGATGAATTAAAATGACCTGTTTTCGTTGTTTAAAAGGTAGCGTAATAGGAAAATTGCTATTTTCTGGTGTTCCTTTTGAGTGTGTTGTTACAGCGGGGGATTTGTTGCGGTTATATTATTGTTTGAGTTGAACCATTGTTGTGGTGTCCACTCAGTGTTTGTAGTTAAACAAACAGGTTTCTGGGGGTACCATCCCCAGTGTTTGTAGTTACAAAACAGTGTTGCTGGTGTACCTCCTCAGTGTTTG